>JAVFBW010166877.1:0-11358 GCA_034783835.1 Mopalia ciliata
GATAGGTTACGTGGGTTTTAATTCACGCGAACGGTAGATCGGTTACGCAAAATTTTGAAAAAATAAGGCCTGCAATGAATGTCTTCTTACAGTTCTACGACATGATGATTGCTGGTTTAAATTGATGTTCACTTGGTGTCACATGATCATTAACTCATTTTTGCGTTTCAAATTTAATCTACAGCACGATGTTAAATAAATTTGTTATATACATCAATCCATTCCAGAGTGTACACCACAAAGAAACGTTAAAGAAGTGCATGCCCCTCTGATTTGATCATGTTATATCATGCTATAAAAGTGTCCCTCAGGCCTCTCCCTCGATACCCCCACCCCCTGCTTGTCCCCCTCGCTTCCTCCCTCCTCATCCATTATCACCATATTCAGTTGCCAACAATGAGCATGCTGGTCAGTGGCCGCTTGTTTCATTTTATTGAATAAACCCTGACCTTTGAAATCGTCTTTGACATGTTTCTTTCTTTTCATTTTTTTTTTTTTTTTTTGGCATTGGTTTATGGGGTAGTGGCTTAGTGAGTGCACTTACTAATCCTACTTTCATGTACTGTTCACAGGATCAATCAATCAGTCCGCCTGTCAACCATCAGGTATAAGATTGAGTCACATGATGTGGCTTCAGCTATTGTGGGGGTGGTTTTTATGAGGTTTCCTCCCAGTTTTCCACCATAATTAAGTAAGGAACAGTGTGAAGTTGACAATCCGCAGTAAAATGCAGGCCCACCATGCTGTTGGGGATGGTCTTCCCATGGTTAAGCAAAAACTGGTTTATAGGTTTTCCAAACTGTCTAAATTTGCATTTTGCTGCTGCAGGGGTTCATGTTTAAAATGAGGAGGAGAGCTTAAAATAACTCACATAGTTGCTGTAGTTGATTTTAGAAGAGTATTTTTATTATCTAGAAGAGTGAATTCTATTTAGCACAATGTTAAACTGGACAATCTGTACCTGTACAGTGTACCTAATCTGTAATTAGGTGAGCAGAGTTTAGACGAGAGGACTGTATGCTCATGTGACCAGATCAACCAATAGAATTTTGTGTGAGTCTTAGAGCCTAACTCTGCGGCCATTTACCTGAAAAGCTTTGCTATATGAACCAGCATATATGGTACAGTCAGTATGGGCTACTGTAAGCTGATCTCTGGTTATACGAGCGTATAGGTGAGGGTAAGTGATCACTCTCCTGAAATGTGAAGCACTGATTTTGCAACTGATTTTGTCAATCCAATCATCAATAAAGTTTGTATTTATACAAATTTTTTTATTTTTTTATTTTTTTTTCATAACTGCATATTTATGTTTTTAAAAAAATCAGCCAAGCAGCAGCAAATGTAATTGTTATCACTCAAAAGTTTAGAGCCTGGATTTAAAGGTAAAGCTGAGAAAGATAACATTACTGGCCTGAAAATGCGATTAGTTAATTCATTAACCAAAATTAAGACATTGGTTTAAGATATAAAAGACTGTAAGCTAAATACAATGTATAGATCTAAAACTTTTCCCTTCTAATTAAATACCAGACATTATGCAGAGGGAAGCTTCGCCTTAACCAGCAGGTACTTTAGATCTTTGTTTCTCTTGTATGCTATAATGTAAATCAGTCTTTGTGAGAGAGGAGATGATATTTTAGGTACAAGATCTTGATATTCCTGTAATAGGAGACTAGCAAACTGGGCGCTTTTCTCTTTTCATATCTAGACAAAGTACATATATGTTTCTAAAAAAAGCAATTACATATATATTATATATGTTTAATCAAATAATTTATCCCAGCAACAAAATACTCAATAGTTAACAATATTTATTTGGCGTAAAGGATTGGCAAACAGGACAAGCCTATAGTATATCAGTGCCTTTCATGGCAGTGAAGATTATATAGTCCTCCAGATGTTTGTCCGTTCATCACACTCTGTTCCCAAAGCACAACTGCAGAAAATGTTTTTTTCCAGTATGTGTGTTACAAAGCATACTTAATTAAATGACAAAATAACCCAGGTAACTGTTCCAACCCTGCTGAAAAACAACTGTTTGAAAAGTTGGGGTTTTTTTTTGGGGGGGGGGGGGGGTGGAGGATACAAAAAATTGGTTGTACACAGATTTTTTTCTCAACACTAATTACTTATTTCTGTCCAGAGTTGTTAGATTTCTTAAAGCATACCAATATTTAATCACTACATACCACCAAACTTCCTCTCAAAACTAAATATTACAAAAAAATAAATCAGTTAATGCATAAGTTAGACCTGTCACATGTCTACAGGTGGCGCTACCTATGGGCACACATGTCTATAGCTGGTGCCACCTGTGGGCACAATTATCACATGCCTATACCTGGCACTACCTATTGGCACATGTCTTCAGATGGCACCACCTACGGACAAATTATCCCATGTTAGGTGAGCTTTAGGTAAGGGTGATTGATCACTCTCCTGAAATGTGAAGCACTGATTTTACAACTGATTTTGACAATCCAATCATCAATGAAATTTGTATTTTTTTTCTTCTTTTTTTTCTCCAAAACTGCACATTAATGTATTTTTTTTAAAATCAGCCAAGCAGCAGCAAATGTAAATGTTATCTCTCAAAAGTTTAGACCCTCCATTTAAAGGTTTAACTGGAAAATATTACATTACTGGCCTGAAAATGCTTTTAGTTAATTCAGGTGGCACTACCTTATGGCCTATGGGTATTCCGACCTGTAGAGATGAGACATTGTGTCAATAGGTAGTTCCACCTGTAGGGGGCACTACCTATGTCATGAACACAATGTCACATTTCTACAGGTGGCACTTCCTGTCGATAAAATGTCCCATGTATACAGGTGGCACTGCCTGTGGGCACAATGTCTACAGGTGGTGCCACCTCTGGGCACAATGTCCCATACCTGCATGTGGCGCCACCTATGGGCACTAACATGTCTACATGTGGCACTACCTATGAACACAATGTCACATGCCTACAGGTGGCGCCACCTATAAGTACTCACAAGCCTATAGGTAACACTAGATATGAGTACAATGTCTTCAGGTGGCACTACGTAACTATGGACAATGCCTCGTGTCTACATTTGGGACTACCTATGGCCCATAGGTAGTCCCACTGATAGACTTGAGCATTGTGTCCATAGGCAGTGCCACCTGTAGACATGTGACAGTGTGCCCATAGGCTACAGGTAGTGCGACCCATGGGCACAATGTCTCATGTTTACAGGTTGGACTACCTATGGGCACACTCACATGCCTACAGGTGGCACTATCCATCGACGCATTGTCCCATGTCTTCAGGTGGCCCTACCTATGGACACATTGTCCCATGTCTTCAGGTGGCCCTACCTATGGACACATTGTCCCATGTCTTCAGGTGGCAATACCTATGAACATTATGTATCATGTCTACATGTCGGAATACCTATAGGCCATAAGGTAGTGACACCTGAATTAAATGTCTACAGGTGGCACTACCTATGGACACAATGTATCATGCCTAAAGGTGCACTACCTATGGGCACAATGTTTACATGTGACACTACCTATTAACACAATGTCTACACGGGCACTACCTATGTGGGTACAATGTCACATGTCTACAGGTGTCACTGCATGTGGGTAAAATGTCACATGTATACAGGTGGCAGTACATGTGAGCACAATGTCAACAGGTGGCGCCACCTATGGGCACAATGTCACATTCCTGCAGGTGGCGCTACCTATGGGCACAATGACTACAGGTGGCACTTCCTGTCAGTAAAATGTCCCATTTATACAGGTGGCACTACCTATGGGCACAATGTCCCATGCCACATAACAGTTCCACATGACAAATTGCTTCATAAGTTAAAATTGTATAGTTTTCATGGTAATCTCCATAAGTGGCTCACGGATTAACTCTCAGAAAGGACTCGTATCTCCATAAGTGGCTCACGGATTACCTCTCAGAAAGGACTCAGTGGTATCCACTGGTCATCATTCGGATTGGTTGTTAGTGGTACCTGGAGTACCACAAGGGTCCATTTTGGGACCTATGTTATTCTTGTTATATATTAATGACTTACCACCTTCATTATCCAACAAAACATCGGTTTCCCTGTATGCTGACGACAGTAAATGTATACGTCACGTAAAATCTGTCGACGATTGCATTGAATTACAGCATGATATTGAAAACCTCATTAAGTGGAGTGATATATGGGACATGAAATTTATTGTAAATAAATGCACTGTACTCAAAGTTAGCCGAAAGCGTTCACCAATACAATGTCACTAATGTCGCTAATGCACAGTCACTAATACAGCTGCCTTTCTGTAAGACTGAAATATATCAACGCTCATTTTACAATAGCTAGGGCAGCTGTATTATGGAATCAACTTCCAGTTGATATGAGGAACCTAAATATATCTATCCATTCTTTTAAAAGAAAGCTGTCATATATATATAGGTGTAAACTTGAAACCCATATTTTAACAGAATGTGTGTTTGAGTTTGTGTGTTTATATAGGTCGCGTGTGTGTGGATATACATATACCGGTGTGAGGGTTGAGAACGGAATGTAAAGAAGAGAAAGGAAATTAAGTAAATATATGTGATAAAAACATTATTTTTATAAAACAAATTGTATATATAGTAAATTCTTAAAACACTGAATTGGGGCATTATTCGTTTAATTAATACCCATTGTCTTAATTGTAAATATCATGTTCTGGGGGTATAACTAGTATAGGTGGTAGTCACCGGTTTATGTCTTCCTTGATATATATATTTTTCATGTATATCTAAAGCACGTGGCGCTACCTAAGGGCCTTATGTCACATGTCTACAGGTGGCCCTACCTATGAACACAATGCCCCATGCATACAGGTAGCACTACCTGTGGGCACAATATCTACAGGTGGCACTACTATGAACACAATGCCACATGTCTACAGGTGGCACTACCTGTGGGCACAATATCTACAGGTGGCACTACATATGATCACAATGCCACATGTCTACAGGTGGCACTACCTGTGGGCACAATATCTACTGGTGGCACTACCTATGAACACAATGCCACATGTCTACAGGTGGCATTACCTGTGGGCACAATGTCTACAGGTGGCACTACCTATGATCACAATGTCCCATGTATACAGCCTTACAGGTGGCTCTACCTATGAACACAATGTCACATTATTCTAAGAAAGCCCCAATCTGATTGGGTGGGGTAAAGAGAGGTCATCTGAATGTAGTTGTTGTAGACTTGTTCTCTCAAGTTTTACTGTCTATGGAGGCAAAGTAAGAAAGACAGAAGGGCCCAATGCCTTGCCTCGGGAAGATGACGGACAACTCGACTATGTTATGATTTCTTTAATCTACAGATTAATGTTACTCTTTTCTTTAGTAGAAATTTGATTATTCTTAAATCTTTCTTTTTTTTCATTTTATATTTCCCCACATTACAAATGTTATTTTTGGGATCTAGGTTTTCCCGCCACTGTGACTTAAGAGTAGAGCCCAGCCACGTTGACTTCCTGACACCATTGTGATGACGCGGGTTTATCCAAAAGTTGCTCGCACTTAATGGTTAAAAAAATATAGAAATGGTGTATTTTGCTTATTTTTCCTCTAGCTCAACTTTTTCCTACTTAAGTTTAAGCACAGTTTTAAAACTGTGTATGACGATCTTTGACCCACAGAGCTTCTTGGGCCTGGGCGGCCGCTGTGTCCTCATCGATATGCCCTATTGTTCTCCTATCATTGCAGACTCCATCCCCTTGTTCAGGTTTCCATCATAGGTTCCCTGCCAATACTATGTCTGAGGGCGTCGGCACCCTAGCTTGCTGGAACCAGCTTTATTTGTTGTTAATAGCGATTCCCGCAAAGCGGTTCTGTTAATAACAGACACTATAATTATATTGCTACGTATATTAGTGAAACATTCCTTTGTGTCGAAAACAACCACCGGAAGTTTGTGAGGAAGGGTTTGTGTTGGGGGCACAGGTAGCTTTGTATTACTCCACCAATATACACTACACTGCCTTCCGTGGGTATACTTATGGAAGTGTATTGGCGGAGTTATACAAAGCTAGGGCACTGTTACGCTCCAATATGCAGCGGTTTTAACATATATTTACTATGGACTGTCCATTTCAATATGACGGTTTATATATATTTTTAAAAACCCGCTGTATGTTACGAGCGTAGGGCACTGTCGGCCTCACGAAGCAAGAATATTTTGGCGTCTAAAACTGTATATTTTCTGTAATTGTTTTTGCTTTATCTTGCATCCGTCTGGTCGTTGTTTGTTATCAGGAATGATAGGGGCGGATTTAAATATTAATTTAAAAAACCTAATGTACCGATATATGTATAAGATGTTTATATCTCATTCCAGATATCGTTTTCAAGTTTAAAGTTTCATTTTAATACTTGAAAACGATCTCTAGCAAGAGATAGAAACGTAAAATTGAATAGCAGCCTGGGAATTGCTAAGCACATCGTAAGATAAACGTGTTGCGCTAAGACTCGACAAGTGAAAAAGTGCGTCCATTGTCAATAACGAAAAGTTGCAGCTAGCTAAATTGTAAGCGGACAAATTGATTGGATATAATTGTAACATGAGAACGGTGACCCCTGTTTTCGCCGAGGGCGTGCTGTAGATTCAAGTTAAAAGGGGCTCTTTTCACCAAAGGTTTTAATGTAAAGGCCGCGAAATCCATATATAAGAAGCGGCCTGAAAACCACAATCTCAACAACAAAGGTTTTAATGTAGAGTATAGGTTTGAATAAAACTGTTGGTTAGCTAAGGTGCGTATTTACGTTCGGAGGTTAACAGTTGAGGACAATACATAATTATATTGCATACAAATTTAGGGGACTGTATATATCAGACTACACTTTATTATGACGAACTACAGAAAGTGCAACGCCCGGTGTGCCCTCTTTGAATGTCATTCCAGCTTGACGACAGGGCCCAAGGTTGAACTTGGCATGGGGCATTTAAAATAGCGTAATTGTGTGAGATTCGGATCGGTTATAAGATCAGACGTCAACATATATTTTGAATAAAATAAATTAATAGAGAAGAATTATGTACAGGCCTACATGTACACATATGGAAGTTTATTGAGCTCTAGAACTTTAGACCACAAACCTTATCGAGCAGCTAGTCGTGATATAACTGAGAATTCATATGAATATAATAGCCTAATGGCAATTCTCAGTTATGAAGTTGGTATATACAAATGCTAACTTATGATTCTATTTGCAGCTCCTGTGTCCTTGAAATCACATATATTTGCCAAACGCAACCACCACAGTAATCAATATCCTATACGCTTTCGTTTGCATCGTCTTTTATGGTAATCCGAACAAATTTTGTCAAGAAATCGGGATGAAAAAACACTAGTGTGGCAGGATTTACAATATAACAGCCATTGGTCACCGCCACAATTTGAAAGTAGATTTGTCAAAGAGTGACGAAGTGAGACAAACGCCTGCTGTTTGGAAGATTTTGTCACACTAGAGTGTTTATATCCCGATTTCTTGACAAAGTTTGTTTGGATTACCATATAAAAGACGATGCAAACGAAAGCATTTTCTCTATTAATTACTGTGGTGGTTGTATTTTGGAAATGCGATTTCAAGGACAAAGGAGCTGTAAATAGACTCGTGAGTACCATATTATACATACAAACTTTATAACTGAGAATTGCCATTAGGCTATATATGCATATGAATTATCAGTTAAATCCGGACTATCGAATGCCTGAATCATTCACACAATATTGTTATGATTATGGCGGACTGAGTAATCAGAACAAAACAAAAGATCACATTTAATGCTATAAATAGCCTTATTAGCTGCACACGAAATACTGTCGCTCATGAAAACTAAATTGTAGTTTGTGACCATATCGCTTGAATAGTCTTGACAAGTTAGTTTGTGTGAAGGTTACGTCCCTGATAAACACCAATGAAGTCTGAAGTACAAGTTGGTTATATGAAACATTGCGCAGCTATATGTTGTATTCTTCTAACATGCATTGTCAAAGATACTATAATCTGATGTTATTTGGATAAAGAGCTGTTTTGAGTAATCTATAAACTTTCAAACATTACAATAAAATACTTGTACATTTGACCATTGTTACAATATCCAATCGCAACTGTTTGGTATAGCCTGGCGATCGATCTTAATTGTAAAAAAAAAAACTAAACTCGAAGCTCTAGGGTTTTAGATCTAAATTAAACGAAAGATGCGCGCTAATCCTTGGGTAGTCCTTAGCGCAAACCACACTATATACTTTACAAATAGACAGCGTATTTTGTTTCTGACAGAAGTAAGGGCCTTTACGACATTGCGGTTTCAAAAATGGTACACTACACGTGTTTAACCAACCATGAGATATATGCCTGTATTAAAGCACGTATACATCTGATCGACATTAATCTTTCGAAATATTAATTATCATGAAGGTAGACGCATATTGGACAAATGCTTCATACAATATTTTTTTTAATAATTTTATAAGAAAATTAATCACATTCGCCCAGGAGTGTCGATTATTTTAAACCGATTTATCATCTACAAAACTTCTATATAAAGTTTTTAAATAGGTCTTAACGTAGAAATATTATGGGTAACCTATACAGGCATCTCCAGAGAAAATATTTACCATTTATATGGTATATAAACTATGTGATAAATATGATATAGCAAACCAGATATTTGTTATGAGCTAAGACTAAATCATGGGAGGATTTCATCATGATTCATTTTATATAGGTAAGAGTATTTTGTCGAGTTTTCAAGCGGATTCAAATCCGACGCTTGACCTGAAATGAATCAATATTACGCCTTGGAAATTATGGTTCATTGAGGGTTGTTAAGGGAAACGATGGAACATTCTGTTACGACAAAAACAGTTCTTTAGAAAAGACAGAACCATCTATACGGAACCATTACGACAAAAACAGTTCTTTAGAAAAGACAGAACCATCTATACGGAACCATTACGACAAAAACAGTTCTTTGATATAATAAGAAGAGTAGAAATACTTGGAACAGTTGGTTTGAGATTCCATGCAGAATCATAAAGGGTTCCACGAAAACCATGACTGAGTCCAAGAACCTATCAGGGTTCCAATACAGCCGGCATATTTTTGTAAGAGTGTCAAGTTGCTTTCGTAGGATAGTCACTCGTACGGAATACGATTTGTTTAACTGCCTCCTGTTCTCCAACATCTGACGAGATAAGCTTCGTCTCGTACATTTTCCCTGGAATCTACTCTCAGCTGTATAGCTATTGCACAGATCCATTTACTTTTGCTATACAGCAATCTCTTTATTTAAGTCTGAAAGTCCAAAGATTTACACCACGAATAATCGGTTTAGTACTGTGTAAACTTGAACTTCTCGAATTACACCTGTTCAATATAAATATATATTTGCATTTGATCTATGGATTTGATCTTCATGCATGTAGGTTATATACATGACTGTATAGGAGTGTACAACTATAGTTTTCTGTAAACGCCTATTTACGTGCCGACACATAATGTTAAAAGTTGTTGGATAACTTGGATTATGTTCTGTCAGGCACCAGATTTTAAATCTACGGAAAGACCATAATATCTGTATTTATTCTAATTTATTAAAGCCATAATTATGTGGAAAACAATAAATAAATAAATAAAGCTTCCAACAGAGATTAAACTTGTCTGAAACACTTACCTTTATATAAAAGGTTTCCATTCAGTAACCACTGGATTTATAACTGTAGGTTTCGTTTAGTGACGTATAAATTAAAAGTGTATATATCTTCTATTGAATATAACTTACGCTGACAACAACATGGTATATATATATGTCTCCGTTCATAAATATTTGTATGAATCAATCACGTGATATGCACATTGACGTCGCCAGTAGTAAAATGGCGATGACTCATATTCCAGAGATATATTCTGTTGTCAATAACGTCTGGATTATTCCACAACTAAACAGGTAATCCATGTTTATTAAATAATCATAAACAGTTTTATAAAGCTGAATTAAATAGAGAATGTTTCACAGTGAATTTCAAGATCATTTTAAAGCCAGTCTAGAGACACGTAAACTGATCAAATAATTGGACAGCATTTGTACTTCATTGAATTTGTAAACTGATTAAATAATTGGACAGCATTTGTACTTCATTGAATTTTGCACCTAGCCTAGATATCTCTGTGAGGGGATTAATACCGGATCTACCCATCTCATTAAGGACTTTTTGTTAATTATCCTATTGAGGAGAAATATTTTCGACATCCGTCACTTTGAGGATTAGGTGATCGCCCTGATGAGGATTTAATCGGAGGAATTCCGTATTTTATACCTTGGAACTGTGTATCGAAAAATTTGCTGTAGACTTCGAAGAACTTGCAAATTGTCACAACAGAACGGTTTTAGACGTAAACACATTTGGACATATATTATATATGTACTTTTAATATAAAGGTCATGACATCAACTCTTCATGGCTGAATACTGTAAAACAATTTTTTTTATAAAACTGGTCTCAATTGTATTTGGGACTCCCAAAAAGTCAATAATAGCCATGCTCTCGTCAGATCTGTGCAAATATATAATGATTGACTAGTCCGTCCAAAAATGGAAAACAACATGATGACAACACCAAAGTCAAGTTTTTATCAAATCATAAAAACTTTTTTTAGAATCATATCTACAATCTTTAGATTTTAAATCGCGGATTGTTCTAAGTACATTTAGAACAAGTAATCACAAGTTGCCAATAAAAACTGGCACGTTTTATCACTTCTACCTTTATTGTACATATGTCGAATAAGTTTTGCTTTTATTTTACTTATGTACAATTCTTTTCCACATATGTGAAATTATTTTTTTACTTATGTTGAAAAGATTTTCACATATGTAAAATAAAAATAAAGGTAGATGTGATAAAACGGCTTGCCATAAGTGTACCCCGAATCTCCTACCAACATGATTTCAACAATTAATAGAATACACTAATCAACGTATTACACCCTTTTCAAACTCTACTCAGTCATGAAGGCTTACACTCTTAACTGCAGTGTATAGGCCTATAAATAAACGAAACCAGCAATCTATATACCGGTATACTCTCCAAAAAAAGAAACGCAACATTATTTATTTTTATCCAAATAAGAATTTTCAACATCATTTTAAATACAGAAATAAGCATCACATTAAATTGAAATTAAGCACACTGGTTGTTCAGATTTTTAAGTTTATTAAAATGTCAAACATTATCACATTAAAGTCCATAGCGCTCAGATGACGTCAATGCAAAGTCAATATCTGTTGTGCCCACCATTAACCTGTA
>JAVFBW010166888.1:0-11357 GCA_034783835.1 Mopalia ciliata
TGATATCGCCGATTTTCTGTTTATGACAGATGTCAGATTAACGATCATTTTAATACGCGAATAATTGTTGATTACACCGAAATCGTGCATCTTCGTACACACACCACCTCTTTATTCTCGGTACTCAACTACACCGATGCACCTGTCATTAAAAACTTTCGGAATCCAGAATAAAATACAATATACGTGTGTTCCGAAAATGGTTAGACGGAAACCGCATGTTGTCCGAGAGGCACCGCAGTGTGGCGCTGTGATCGCTTCAGCCAGTCTGCAGTATCAATGTGTCCAAGTCGACTCCGCAGCAGTGCAGCTTTATTGTGCTTAGGTTTAACCGTTTTTTTTTTGTGACAGTCGATCAAGTCAACAATCGAAGATATCGCTTGGTACATTATGAAATATTTTGACCTACGTCTTATCGATTAAAATGTAAAAAAAGGTAATGGACAATATGTTTTAGATAGAAGTGTGCACGGGTGCAATTTTTCGCACTTCTAGATCGGAATGTAGGTGTGCGAAGGCGCGCGAGCGCAATCGTGCCCGTCAGAAACGAGAGTCTGGACATGTGGAGTGGACAGCCTGGTGGTAGCTTGGAAGGTGAGGTTCCATAACTGGTACCAAACATCTGATCAACTAGTTCCAATTATTTACCTTGAATTCACTCAATCATACAAAAGTTCTTTATTAAGTTTAAACAGTATTTTTATTTCGTAATTGAAATATAGATAGGTTAACAGGCAATGCCTACATAAACACTGATCCTGAAATTGTTTATTTATTTATTGTTGATAAATGTATTATGTCCATTTTTTGGACTGATTGTACAGTAGAGTGCCTGCTTTATAACAAAGAGCGCAGTAACTAAAGGTCTCTTGCATTGGGAAGTTTAGTTATTGTTCTGGGGATAAAAATTCATTGAATTTGTGGGAACAGATAAAGAGGTTAAAAAAAATATATTAATTTTTTGATTAAACACAATCACCATGTGAGTTGAAGTCACAACCCTCCTAGTAATGTACCAATCCACAATAAATGAACACTGAAGCCTCCTCACTTCGTACTTTACAGAATTTACAAACCATGGACAGAATGGATTTACTACGAGAGATGGTAATGGGAGTTGCAGGAATTGTATAAAGAGAATATTTATTGGAAAAGGGATGGAATTGAGGAGAGGAATTAGGTTCTTTCGGTTATGACCTGTGGAAGGAGAAAGCACAACTCCTGCAGCAAGTTTTAGAAAAGCTTTTGCTCCTCTTCCAAAAAATCTAAAGAAGTTGACGAGGCAAGTTTCCAGTATCATTTCTGACAAGACGACCAAACACAAAGCCAAATGGGTGATTAGAAATTTTGTTCAGCTACCATGCGTGGATTTCACTGAATGTGGAGTACTCACCAATCAGGCTTAGATTTCCCATTCATGAAAACTGAGATGTGACTGTACTAAGAATAACAAATGTTGTGAGAAAACTGTTGGTTTATGTCAGTGGAAGGATTTTGGTGGGGAGAAAATAAACAGTAGAGAAGAAGAAATACTCACAAACATTCAAATAAAGCTGATATGTTTGTTATACATGTAACTTTGTACTATGTCCTGTGATTGTCCCGCTTTGTCTTTCTTGGTTACCACTGGCTACCAAGGGTAGTTTCCTTCATCCAGCTGGCACACAGTCCTGTGAGAGAAATTACCCAAAGTACAGCATTAAACCTCCAATCAAACAAATCATATTAAAACATGCTGATGACTTGGAAATACATGCAGGTGTTTTTATAGACACTTTTTCATCGGGAATACCTCAATAGTTTTTCTTAAATTTGATATTCAGTTCTGTTTTGGCTACTTTTGGCCACTGGCGAGCTATAAAATTCAGAATTTACAGTGGATGACCCACAGATTTCCTCACTTCATCCAGTGTCATATCCACCAAAATGTTGGTTTTATTTAATTGATGATGAAAAATTGAGTAATAAGGCATTTTGTGTGTAGAAGGCACGCTAAAAATATTGAATTTTAAGCAATATCAAATTGAGTTCGATGAAAAATTTTTGTCTATAAAAACACATGGACAATAGACATACCATCATAACATACTGATATTATTGGTCACAGATATGAACCCTGCCTCCATGACTGCCAGATTAATTAGTACACTTGACATCTTATAACAGTACACAATGCAAAGTAGATTTAAAAGCAGGTTTATTTATTACAAATATAAATACAATTGGCTGAAATTTCATTTTTTTTAATGACACCCGATATTCTTTCAATACTGCAAATGCTACAATAGCAAATTAAACATACCCTAGGAATGTTTTATACCAGCGGGTCTCTTTTACAAAAACTCTGATGTCTTTAGAATATTGTAAAATATTTTTACACTTATAATTTAACAAGTGGAATTTTTTTAGAAAGAGGCTCCTGACTGGTAATTTAAGAGTTTGTTTCATTGAGATGTTACGCATCAGTTTACAGTTGCGGTATTTCACTCTGTAGGCGTTTATGAAGGCATATATGGAAAAGAAAGATAATAGCCACCACTGATGTCATGGCAACAACTATATACAAAATACAAGAATTGCATGTACAAAAGGTGCAATAAAAGCAAGTGTAAATTTACAGTGCTTGACATCACAACATATTGGCTTTAGGCCATCCAAAATACTATATGTTTCCCGTAACAAGAATATAACATAAAAAGTTTTAAAATTATTTTAACGTATAATATAAAAAAAAAACACTTTTGTTTGAAATAGTGCCATACGGTCATTTTATCTGAATAAACAATTTTTTATATGTACTTGTTATTTTAGGCCTAGCTGAAGCCTACTTCACTTATTTAATGGCAGTGTATTCAATTCTTTTTGAAAAGACAAAATAACCCATGCTTATTGAGTGAGGATTTTTTTTTTTTAAATCTAATTCATGAGAAGTTATTTTCCATTTTCAGAAAAAACAAAAAAAATACCAACCATTCTCTTTTATTTACCATAAATTTTTCGGGTAGGTAGGTTTATGGGAAACAAATAAATGATTATGGATGGCCTTGTCCCCTGTCTCCTAACACCAACACAAGCAGTACATCCTACATTATTTAAAGACAGTATTCCATTGTTGTTCTATGGGATAAGTTCCTTTAAATAGTAATTTAAAATGATAAAGTTCTTTATTATTTCACTCTGTTCAAAGAAAAAGTTTTGTCAATGTTTTTTGCTGATACAGGAAGGCAATCAACATTGAACAATGCATTAAAAGTGAAACTTTATTACAATATTAAATAAGTTCAGAAAACTATTATGTTTTACACCAGTGGCTGATACAGGATTTTGTAAAAATGCAAAGGGGGGGGATGACAAGGATATAGGAACCACTTAGAAGCTCAGAAAATGAAGAAGTTCATCATAGCCTCCATTAGACCCATCTACCTGTCATATGAATCATATTCATGAAACGGTAAGACCTTTATTCTAAAGAATGAAGGAAAGCCATATTGACAAAAGATGTTACTAAATCTGCTTGAGCAGAAAATGCTAGGACATAACGTAAAAAGTTGCAATGGAAACATATAAAAACCTTTTCTCATTTTAAAGTTCAAATGGTCCATCAATAGAGAAATTTGTATACAAACCATTAAGTATGTAACAAATAATTAGGCCCTCTGCTTTGAGGTGTGTAATCCTATGCTTACCAATAGACCACTCACATAAAAATTAGAAGGCCTGAATAATCTTTTTGTTTTAAACACAGACCTGAAATTGGATATACCATAAGATCATATTACTAATCGTACAAGTTATTTCAATTCTATGTTTGTATTGACTTGAGAAAGGCAACTGCAAGGTGGACGAAGTTCATGCAAGTAAATGTTTATGTGGAGTTCATGTTTTTAATTTATTGAACAAAAGCTAATATGGCAAAGTAAAAAAAATGTCAAATATTTACCCAATCATCGCAATCGCATATTTTCACGAGCTTAAATTAAACATCTTTGCTCATTTGGGCAATTATACACATAACACTTCATTTCTGGGACACTTTAGAAAATGGAACCCTGGTTAATAATCTATGACATTGGTCACCAATATTTGACCGTATATATAAGACACAAGGAAAAAAGACCATACAAGAAACCAACCAATTGAAAGGCGCACTCATGTGACACAGATATCTACATGGTAAATAAAGTAAAACTTTTGACATCCATCACTTTATCAAAATCAAGCAACACAATGAAACAACTCAAGACAAATAAAATGAATTAAAGATGTCTGTATGATAATCCTCCAACAATATTGTTTTCTGTTTTAATTCAATTCCAAAACGGATTTAATTTACTCAAGTACATTGGTGCCGTTCTTGTTACTTCCCAGGAAAACCAGGACAAGCACAGCTGGTCTCATCGCTAAGAACTTGATGACAAATTCATTGGTTTTGGTAACACTTTGACGTGAACCTCCTAAATTAAATCATGAAACAGTGTAATGACACAGTTTTTAATCTGTGACAGGACTAAAGAAACTTGATGTCTGTTTGCTGAGGAGTTTCCTTTTCTTCTTAATGCCGCCCTGTAGGATTCCTTTGCTGTCATCGTTTGAGGAATTCACAAAATCATCAGAGCTGTTGAGATCAGACAATTGGAGAGACGACAATACGGAGCGTTTCTTACGACCTCTCTTTGACTTGTTGCTCTCATTGGATGTGTCCTCTATACAGAATGTACTATTAGCGGCATCAGACTGATCCTGTTATGATGAGAAGTGAACAGATTAAAAAAAAACAGAAAATATGTTGGCATGATTACATAACAAGATTTGTACTGAATTAGAGACATAAAATTCCAGGAGTTCTCAAGGATAAAAATTTGTATTTTCCAGGAAGCTTTTATTAATTTAACATTAAAATTCAAGGATGTTTTTTGTTTGTTTTTAAAGATCACAACACTTTTGTCAGGTTACGGTTTCATTCATATGACTGCATACTAGACCAATGGGTGTAGGTAAGCTGTGATTGGATAATGTGAATTAGGCAATCAACATTATCCAATCAAAGCTAAGCGCACACATCACTGGTAAGCTGAAATAAAGAAACAAGTAAAAGCTTTGTCTTTCAAGCAAACTTTGAAAATTGTAGATAACTAACATCACATTCTGGTTAGGATTTGAAGATGAACTATTTGTCTCACAAGGACAGGTGGTATTCATTTATTTTATGTGATTAGTGGACTTAAATCGGTAAAATTTCAACGCGGTACAAGCTGGGTCGACCCCAGAGTGTCTGCCCTTTATCCTTTCTATATACATAGTCTCTATAGTACCAGGCCCCTGTGGATTAGCTCAAGAATTTAGCTGATAATCCTACTACTGTACTACAACCAATCACAATTATAATGTCATCTATCCACCATTTTTATTCTTTGAAAACTTTATCGAAACATCAATAATTTTTGTCATTAAAATAATCACTGTTTATGACTGTACCTGAAAGACTTTCTTGAACTTCTTTACATGAGGTGTTAATCTCCATTCTTGGTTCCGTTGATCATCCTCATTGACACCATCATCCGGCTCACTATCACACTCATTCAACGTTTCCTCTAGTCTTACATCTTCTTTTATACTTTCTACTCTCTTCTTTTTCTGGATTTGCTGAAAATACAAATGATAGAAATTAACCATAAACATCATTTTTTAAAACTCTTGATCAAACTACTTAGAGATCTATCTATTTATTGTGATAGTCAAATTCCTTCCTAGCATGACATGCACTTGGTAGTGCGGTGACGAGTTGACACAAAATACGTTTGTGTGTACTTAAGGATATTTCCCTCACAGGATGGCATGCCAGCCCATTGGATGATTTGTTTGATTGGGGTTTAACGTCGTTGGGGTTAATGGGTATTTCACTTATATGACAACGGATTGTCCACTTCACACTGCTCCTTGCTGTTTTACAGTGGAAAAATGGGAGTAAAAACCACCCTCACAATTGCCAGAACCACTGATATACCTGAGGGTTGTCAGACAGACCCATTGGATGAAGGACACCACTGGGAGCAAACAAAGACAAGACAGGACAATCACATGACATAATAAAAAGATTAAACAGATGGGCTTCATGTTGCCCGTTAGCATCTGGAAGTTCCCTCTTAAACTTTCATCAACACAAAAGATTGATTGAATAATAAATTTGTGTTTCATGCTGTGCTTAGGTTAATTTGTGTTTTACACTGTGCTTAATGGTATTTTACTTGAGTGATGGTGGTGTATTCGGACAATAATTGACACTGGTACAACTAAGATGTAAAGCGATTCCATAATGTTGGAGAATTAATTTTCCTCCAGTGCTAAGTAAAGACAGCATTGCTGCTCTTCAAATAAACTGCTCTTAGCCAAAGGGCCCAACACAAAAGAAACATGCAGACTGATGTGTAGGTTTCTTTATGCTACCAGTAATTCAAGAATATAATTATATTCATCTCTGATGAATTGCTCCATGAAACTCTGACAAGACTTACTGAAACAGGTACAAATGGTGATCCTCCGGGAGATGTTATATCGGGCAGATAGGAGATTCTACGGTCTTGGTAGGCAGCCATTGTTAGTTGCTGAAACAAAGAGAAAACAAATCTAGCATGAATTTCAATTGTTTAGCCATATGACATTCTGTTGAATGCTTTCCAAAACAAATTTGCAGGATTAGTGAGGTTCTCCCTATATGACTATGTTGACTTACCTTTCTTAATTGATCACACTCTTCTTTCTTTGCCTCTAACTTTTCGCTGAGTCCACTTAACTTTTCAATCTCTGTCTCCTATAATTTAAACGTATTTTTAATGTCATATTGGTGTATCGGAAAAACATTTGCATGCAAACTACTCCAGGTAGGCAGGCCTACAGTAGGAAGGCCAGACAGTGTGTGATAAGATCATATTTAATATGCTAATACATGTAGTTCTTTATTGATAACTTCTATAGTTTCTGAAATTTTTCACGTAGAAGGAGTAAAAAATAATCCTGTTAATTTCAACAAAAACATGAAAGCCACAATAATCTTATTTTTTTTAATATCCCTCCTGGGATTGGCAAAAAAAAATGTTTAAAATTCCATGAGATTAAATAGCTGTTCAATTAACTGATCACCTTAGTGCAGGCTATTTAGAAGCCTTACTAACCTGGTATTGCAGCCTCTTCTTTATAGAGTCCTCAAACGACGCATTACAAGGAGTTTCTCCATTAGATTTCATTTGACTCAGAAGGAACAAAACCTTCATGAACAAAAAAGTATTTGAAAATTGTACAGTTATTGCATATATGAAAGTACAGTATAGTATGGGTCTCTCTAAAGTACAGTATAGTATGGGTCTCTCTAACAAATAAATTATGGTTCAGAACTGATTTTGAGGTTGTTGTTTGTGCGAATTATATTTAATCTCATACTCAAAATGACTGAGTTATGCATCTTCTTTCTGTCATATATGTGGTAGACACTGGAAAACAGGGAGAACTTTTAAAAAACAACCCTGGCAATTGCTGGAGCCACCTCGTGTAACTCCCATATATATACTTGATGTTGACCGTCAACAAATGTGGATATCTCTATATTTTTTTATGTCATCCAGAGTTAATAGGACAAGGCAAATACAGGACAATTGCAGGATGCAATATTGACATCACACACAGCTCCTGTTCCTTTCTAGCTCTGAGAAGAAGGGCAAGCCAAAGCTCACTCCAACCCATGCCTCTGTACACCTCCAGGCAGAATTACCTTGTTTTCATATTTGCGTTGTATTTCTGTCATCTGTTGTTCATAGTGCTGTTTGATTTGTTTGACTTCCCCCTCATATTTACCCTCAAGGGCAGTGACATCTTGATAGTTCTCTTTCACTTCATTCAGGTCACCCTTGGCCATACTGATGTCAGCTTTCGCACCCACAGCCTATGGGGAAATAGAACAAAAAGGTTTCATATCAATATTTTCACCTTCCTATTAATACATAGGTATCACAGTATGTCAATGCTAATACAAATTCAATGTAAACCGACAAAGTATTTAGGGTTTTATGGAATTAATTATATTCCTCATAAATGATTCCAAACCTCAGCTGTCAAACACCAAGCAGTTTTGATCACTGATCAAGACAAACACAGACATGGCTGGAAAGAGTTGGGAACACGGTATCTCATTCCCGGAAAGATTCCAAATATAGGCGGGAAGGTAGCAAAGCAAAAAAAAAAAAAAAAAACCCATCTGTAAAAGACATCTCGTAAGAAACATTAACACACAAATCCAATAAGAACAGTAACTTTTTGAATTATCAAGCAATATGGAAGCGGGAATTCTGAGAAAAAAAGCACATTTTTTTACAAGAATTGGCTTATCCATAGGTCGGGTATTACACAGCTCTTTCGCTTCAAATTCACTTAGTATCACTCTTTTTCGACACATAATGTCTTCTTCCTTGCAATAGTAGTCAGGTTATTCCATTTTACAAATGATTTCATCAAAAACTAAGGCAAATCATAACTGAAAATCAACGAAAATTCAGGTTAAGCGTTATTGCAGTACAAGTTTATTGGGATGTTTACATCTGTATTGAAGGCCAGCAGACAACTATTTTTTATTAAAACAAAACCCAAATCAGTTGTTACGTCAAACATCAAGGATATATTTCTTAAAAATCCATTCAACAGTCCATTCAGTTGAGACAAACAGAAGTTTCTTAAAATCCTACTTAATGAATATTTCAATTATACAGCAATGAATTGTTGATTTCAGACTAGCTTAAGTATGTTGGAAAACTGAGAGGAAATCTCATAAAAAAAAACCCATCTTAGACTTTGCCGGAGCCACATCACTCTTATATCCTACGGCTGACACATGGACTCGCACCCATTAGACAGTTGTACATGACCTATGTTTCAAGGTAAACTGCTACAAGTTTGTCGACTTTGTACATTGTGCTTTCTGCGGCAGATATTGGTCACATGATGCACCAAATGATTGCTTTAAAATGAAAAAAAAACAAAAAACAACTGATGGGAGTTTCAAACTAAAGTATTTCACTATTCACATAATAAAAATGTTTTTCTTCACAATAAAATGCATGTGGACGAATTCAAACTTACCTCTTCAAGAAGATACTTGAGGGCACATTTAGCTTCCATCATGGTATGAATATTACTGTATGTGTCTTTCTCTTTACGGTCTGTAAAAATAAATACATCGAGTAAGTCTCCAACATGTTCTCTGACAATTTTTTGTTTGTTTTCTTTGTTTGGGGTTTAGCATTATACTCCAGGGTATTTTAATTATATGACAAGGGATTGTTCACTTCACCTTGCCTTATGACAGTGGAACACTGGGTTTGTTTGTTTGATTGGGGTTTAATGTCGAACTCTAGCGTATTTTACTTATATGATGACGAGCCAGCCCAATGGGTGAAGGAAACCACCCTCGACACCACTGGCAACAAACAAAGACAGGACGGAACAAATATAGGATGCAATACAGATGCCACAAACACATCGGCTTCCTATTCCCCTTTAGCTCTGAGAGCACCAGGGCAACATGAAGCTCCCTCCAACCTCCTGCGTAGAGCACTGGGAGGGAACCTCGTAAAAACCACCTGACAGGAGGACTTGATCAGGTGAACAGTACATCGAAGCAGGATAAGTAAGCACACACAATACCACTAAGCCACACATACAGCCCTGACAATTTCTGATCTCCCATCAGGTCAAACAGGAATTATGTGTAACACAACAGCCCTGTTTGGCAATTAAAGACAAATAAAGCCCTGTTTGTTTGATTGGGGTTTTATATGTACTCAAGGGTATTTCACTTATACGACGACGGATTGTCCACTTCACATTGCCCCCTGCCTAATTACAGTGGAAAAACCAGGAAGAAACCTCTTAAAAACGCTTGCCGGAGCAACATCATGTGAATCACTCATATACCTGATGGTTGTCAGACAGACTCAATCCCGCAATTGAAGCTCTGTAAAAATGGCAACCCACAACAACTTTGAATGACACCTACGGCTTAAATTTGGCCAATAGCCTACACTGCTCTGCTCTAAAGATATTTAAACTCTTACCCTGTTCTGCATCCAATATCTTTTCCTGCAGATCAGTAATCTGTGCATTTCTGAAAGACCAAAATGACCAATGTCTTAAATTGATTATCATTTATTCCCCCCAAAGACCAAGCAAGAAAAAAAATTTGTGTTACGTTTCTCTTATGTAAACTGGAGTTTCCAGTTTGGTCGAATTTTAATTAAATTTTAAACGTTGATATCGAAACTGTAATGTTCTTTTCTTAGTGTAAATTACATTAGTTCTCGTTTAAAGGATCAAATCTTCTTTTCTAAGTATAATTGACCTCAGTTCTATTTCTTGTTTAAAAGATCAAATGTTCTTTTCTAAGTATAATTGACCTCAGTTCTATTTCTTGTTTAAAGGATTGAATGTTCTTTTCTAAGTATTATTTACCTCAGTTCTATTTCTTGTTTAAAGGATAGAATATTTTTTTCTAAGTATAATTTACCTCAGTTCTATTTCTTGTTTAAAGGATTGAATGTTCTTTTCTAAGCATAATTTACCTCAATTCTATTTCTTGTTTAAAGGATTGAATGTTCTTTTCTAAGTCTTCTGCCTCCATACTCATCTCAAATGATTCTCCTTTACCAGTCCAGGCCATTCTCTACACACCATCAAATAACAACAGATATATTTCTAAGCTTAATATATGTACAATCTATATAGTCTCAGAACTTAATACAGTACATTTTGTTTGTTTGATTGGAGTTTAATGTCGTACTCAAGCGTATTTCACTTATATGATGACAGATTGTCCACTTCATACTGTACCTTGCTGTATTATGGTGGAAAAACAGGAGAAAACCTTGTAAAAACCTCCCCCGCGATTGCCCGAACCACATCTTGTGACTCACTCATATACCTGAGGGTTGGCAGACGGACTCAATCCTGTGAACGGTACGTCGAAGTAGGCTCAGGAAGCGCACTCACTATTCACTATACCACGGCCCCGATACATTTTGTTGTAGTTAACAATTTTATACAAAATATCGTAAATGGGTACCTTAACTTTTACATGAGCGTCACTTACAATCATGTCTGCTGTAAACACAGGGGGAGCTGAAGAAGGTTTGTCCTCTTGGAGGGATCGATTCTATTAGTTAAATGACGTGGGCAAAAAAGTCTTTCGACACTAGTTGGAAGTCATGGACTTTTCAGTCTATTTTACTTGTCATGAGGCTTTGTTTGTTTGTTTGTTTGATTGGTGTTTAATGTCGTACTCAAGGGTATTTCACTTATATGACGACGGATTGTCCACT
>JAVFBW010166899.1:0-11357 GCA_034783835.1 Mopalia ciliata
GCCTATGTAATAATTGTCAGTTAGCTTAGTTATGTGAGTGATAATAGAAACATTACTTACTGTAGAATAAATCCCACCAAAACTCCCAGGATAATTAACAAGCTGTTAATAAAATGAGAAAAAGAATAGTGATTACCTGTACGCAACAGTACGTAATAAAATAAGATCGAGAATTGTGATTACTTGTACGCAAAAGTACGGAATAAAATTAGAACAAGAGTAGTGATTACCTGTACGCAACAGTACGTCATTACAATACACAAAAAATATAAGTTATGTTATACAAAAAATATATAAAAAATTGCCTATACACTTGCGCTTTTTTTGGACTCAAATTTCGCTCGATAACAGACATTTTCGTTATCGACATAAACACCTCAGTAAGCAAACATATAAATAGAAAACGTAAACATGGCGGTTTTGCACGCGACCGTAGGATAACATAACATCTAACCCACGTGGTGCGCGTGTTTATTGTAGACTATTTGTAAGCTTTGTAACCAGAAGTTCGTGGTTGGTATGCAAGTATTTGTCCAAACTTGACGTTACAAAAATATATTTTCCTTTATCAATTTAAAAAAAAAGTATTAACTACATTATGCCCGCTGGCTAAGGACAGCATAATTGAAGTATATTTAGGCTGTCAGCTATAATGTAGGAACGTTAATTTGTATACAACACTTCACATTATAAGTGTGTTACTTTTCACTCTTTGGATCCGCCGCTTGACCATCAGGTATATGAGGTATATGGGTTTCCACCGTAATAAAACAAGGAACAGTGTCAATTAGACAATCTGTCGTCATATAAGTGAAATGCCCTTGAGTTCGACGTTAAACCCCAATCAAACAAACAAACACTCTTTGGAAATACACCGCCTTCGTATCAGTGAAATACCAGTAATCACGGCGTTTAACGCAAACCAATCAATCAATTAACTATATCATTAGTCCAGTGCTTGTGTATTAGCTTACTACTGAATTCACCTACCATGACTCCGGCACAATGGAGGACAGAAAGTCAGCATGGTGAAAACCTAGACAAAAAAAAAAAAAGAATAACATTTTTTAATCTCGTGTGTAGAGAAGGTATCTTTTTTTTCAATTGTAGGGCCTAACATTTCCATTCATAAAATTATATAATGCCGTTCTACAAAGAATACGAAAAGTAGAATTGTCTGCCACATTAGAATGTTTCTATGTCTATAGGCGAGTGTCTGGGGAGTAGTCAGGCTGTCGTTATGTTGCACTAGGGGAACATATTGCTGACAACACATCGACACACTTCACAGTTTATGTTTCTGTCAGTGTGGTAGGTTAGTGTTGGATATGTTTGTTTGATTGGGGGTTACCGCCATACTTAAAGCTATGCGTGCCAGCCCAACGCGTGACGGAAATCACCCTGTCGCCACTGGCAACAAACAAGAAACATCACGGAACAAATACAGGACGTTTACAGGACAATTCGAAGAGATCCCAAACAGATCTGCTTCCTGTCAATTTTGGCTATAAAAGCACCAGGGAAACAAGAAATTGGAGAACCACATGTAAGTAAAATATCCTTCAGCTCGGCGCTATACAGCCATCAATCAATTGCTCTGTGTACTTCTTTTCATCTGAAGTGAAGTTTCCACACAAACAGGTAAAGCAAATTCATCATTTAAGACAAAAAGTCAAGCGAACAAGTAAACAAACAAACAAATGTACGCATCATACCTACTACTACCAAAAGTCTATTAACTAGAAGTATACAACTGCCATATAGATAACCCTACCGGCATTGGGACCGGGCCCCCTGTTATAACGTATCATGTGACGTAGCACACAAGAAAATTAAAAGGAGTGCAACTTTGATGCATTATGAGAAAGTTCTGGCATTCCTCGACCAAAATGTTTCTAACTAAACGAAACTCATTTACTTAGTGCAATATGTGCTTGTTTAATAAACCACAAACGGCAACTAAATTGGCAAATATTAAACCAGTCCTCCGAACGAAAACAATTGTTATACACAGGGGCTCACTGATCAGCGAAATAGACACTTGTCTGAAATGTGACGTCACCGTTTATTGCTGGTCTACAATACCATGGACAAAGGGGGGAAAGAGGAGACAACTTTGGGTTTGTGTTGTTGTTGTATAGTTGCTAGTATTGCATTGAGTATGTAGAATTGATAATTTATTTTATATAATTCTGCATCGAATAAAAACGCATTAGCATAAATTAATCCCATGAACGGACATGCCAATAACATAAGTAAGTAAATAAGACAGAAAACTGTGTTTGACTCCAGCGGGATTTGAACTAGGATATCCAGCTAGGAGGGTAACATTCCAAAAGACTGATTACATAATGTTTGAAATGACGTTAGTCATCGAGGGGATATTAGACGCTTGTTCAGACAACTGGCGTCAATCACTTCTTGACAATGTCAGTTGCTAGTCAACTGCTCGCTCTATGCCAACATGCAAAAACCAAATTGCATGCCTACGATAAAATACCTTCTTACCTAGTTTAAAAACTCCAGCAACAAGAAGAAACAAAGAGATGATTAATGGTTCTTCTACGTAGTCATAATTCCAGCTAGCAACGTGGATACCATGACTACCGTGGGCGTGGTCCGTCCTTTCGTTGCCATGGGACTGCGTGTCATTATCACCTTGGAAACTGATGTTTGTGTTTGTAGTTTCGGTAATACGTCTGGCTATTATATTGTGTTTAATTGGAATGGTTTCCGATAATTGAGGCCTGGTATTTGCTTGAGACAAACAGGCAAAAGAAAGGATAAAGTACCATAGCAAAGTCGCCATCCTTGTCCAATTTTCTAGAGAAAATGTTAAATCATTAACTTTCTGTATGATTATTTCTAGAGCCAGGGGGCCCTCTTAAAGTGACAGAAATGCGTACCATGGCCGTTGTTAATTTCTCTGTGGAAAGAAGACGAAGAAGAAATTGACGCACCAATAAATATCAGATAATATTTGTTTGCAAGTGTGTTTTTATTCATCGATTGACTGTTGCATTCGTTGGTATAGGATAAAAATGGTAGGCATTAAACTAATTACTGAAAACGTATTGTCCGATATTAATGAGAAGACATTGTCTGCTTAGAAACTATTAAGATAGGATATAAGATATTTATAAACACATAGTTATAATCTGAAAGAACGATGATTGAAATCGCTACCTAATATCTGTCTAAATTATAAAACTAAACAGTTTAAGTTAAAATTTAAATCCCGTATAAAACTAATTTTATACTCCTTTAAGGTCCTAATTAAACCGGATGGCAATGTCGTATAAACTCACAAGAGATCCCCTATGCTGTCAGCAGGCGTATAGGTTAATGGAGACAAGTGGGTGTTAATGAGAAAAACGTACCCTAACGACTTAAACATCAGTCTTGCAGCAAAAGGCCCACCGAATAAGTTATGTTTCACCCCGACAGACACTTACTATGATAACCTAAGAAGTTATTCATAATTTAAGCGTAAGCCTACGTCGCGTTTAAACTTATCGTTTTGTAAGGATTACATCTAGGCACCAATTCATCATTCGTTGACAAAATATTAGGGATAAAGTGTAGCTTTTACAGTATTTATAACAATTTTTATGTGGAATTTGTAGAAAACGTACTGCAAGACGAAAAGACTAAAAAAAATAAAAAAAATCATGGGTTATTTTAAAAAATCACAAAGTAAATTTCTTGATTGTTGCCGAATAAGTTCTGGGCAAATGGTATGTTAATATACATCACGCCGTTGTATTAAGTGTTGTGATTGTCATGTCCTATGGTCTACGTTTGTTGCCAGTGGAGTCGAGTGTGATCTCCTTCCCCCAATTGGGCTGGCGCGAGGAGTGCAATAAACTTTAGTATGGCGTTAAACCCCAATCAAACAAAAAAATAAACAAATATCACACCCTATCACAACTTGGCGTTTCTTTTGCCTTGATATTTGCTTCCAGACTGGTCATGGTGGTTTGGTTATGATGTGGGTGGTGGTATGGGTGGTGCGGGTGGTATGGTGTGCGTGTGAGTGTGTTGGATGGTTTTTAGTGGCAACGTGAAGGAAGGCCTAGGGAACGGGAACATTGCGACTGAGCGAAACAGTTTCAAATCCTACAAGTACGGTACAGTAGGCCTATAGGCTTTTTAGTGCAATTTTTCATATTTAATGTAAAAACAACAGTGTTAGTCGACCTTTAACAAGGCAATTTTTGAAAACGCATGACCTTGAACCCTGAAGGTCGAATCAAGAACACATGTGGAAACAATATAGAGATATCTACACCAGTAGAGTGGGGAGTATTCTGAGTATATGACCAAGCCAATAAAGACGGCCCTTAACCGTTCTTATAATGTCCCGTTAACAAGTGCTCTAGCTAATTACAGGTAAGCAGGTAGAATAAACTATGAGGTAATTTCATCTGCAATTACGACGTGCATGCTTACCTTCAGTGCTAGGATCCTCGAAAGCTTATTGTACTCCGGTCTTGTTTATGGTTAACGCAGTTATATTTTGTATGTGGGAAGCATATAGGCTATTTTTAACAAACATATATCTTTACCAACATACTGTAGCATTGGTGCTTTATATAGTACCCACACTGACAACAAGTGGCTGTATGGCATGGTAGAGTGGTCTGAAAAGTCATTATTTAACAAGTCTTTGCCTACATAACACATATTTTCGTGAGAGTGATCAATAGTCCGTAAGTAAAATGTGTTTAAATGTAGAGAGAATGACATGGTGTATTACTAGCCCTTGTTGGAACAGGCAAAGCCATCAGAAGATTCTGGAATGCGTGAATAAAAACTTTATATATGTTTTAAAATTCTGCATTTGCATTCATCAAATTTATATTTTAATTGGATATTTGTAATTAATATTCTAAAACTCATGTATATACATTTATTGTCGTCATTTTTATATTTGTACATGAATTTATATATTTATTGTCCCCAGTTTTATATTTGTTCATGAAACAGTTTAACTTTTATGTGGTAAAATTGAATTCTGGGAAATATAATAATTTAACCAAAGACATTCATAAGGCGTGATTTTATTGGATGACTGTTACATATATCAATGGCTGAACCATTAGGATATATCCCATAATGCACTTTTGCAATAAATATATTTAAGTTCGTTTTGAAGACAAATAAAAATATAAGCATATAAATTCAAATCATCGTATATATATAAAAACTTTTACAACAAATATATACAAATATTGCACATATATTTTAAATATAGAATATAAATAAAACTATATACAATGAAACTATAATTTATGGACAACAACTTTATATTTTAAACGAAGAAAGTTAATTTAGAATATTGAAACACTTCGCCTGCCATACATAGGCCTATATAATTAATGTAAAGAAGATTGGAACGAATTTCCTGATAATATTTTTTTGTATAAGATATGGCTGCAAAAGGATGCAGAGTTCTGTACGGTTATCTCTAATAGGCTAGCATACTATGTATACACATTCTAAAATATAATCGATTCTGCTTTCTACGTCCCAACTTTGACTCTTATATATACATCCGGCCATCTTACTTAGCACTTCTTTTATTCGCTGGTCTGTAGCATACGTCACCCCAAATATTGGCAGATTAATGCGCGATGGCCTGGCATAGGTATGAGAATTGTGTTAGTCTCGGCCATTATAGAAACTCTCGCGAGAATAGGATTGAATGTATAACTATGACTGTAACTGTAATTGTTGCCCTTACCGGCTATTTGGGTTAAATTTGCACTGTCTAATATTTGATATCCCGATACTGAACTTCGTGATACATTTTATATGCCAAACGAGACTTGAAATCGTTATTATCCTTTTGCAAAATACGAAAATACGTTTCAGGTATCTGTTTCTAACCCGCCATTTTTCTCTCGTGCAACTCTAATAGCATGTTCTGTAGCATCCACTTTTTAGACATGTTTACCTAATAAAATACCTCCGTGAGGGAGCGGGTGGGCCATGGCCCTGCAGAATACTCCCTTGGCTTCCTCGGTCGATCACAAGAGGCGAGAAAAGAGGTTGATTTCTGTTGCCCTAATGTTCGCAGAGCTAAAGGGTAATGGGAAGCAGATTTGTTTGTGATGTTCTGTATTTGTGTCCGTCGTCAGATAAGTGAAATACCCTTGAGTACGACGTTAAACACCAATCAAACAAACAAACAAAACCTAATAAAATAATACATAATTTATTCGATTGGGATATTAAACCAGTTATATAAACTAGCAAGTCTACTTCAAATCTCGATGTAGGACATTTACGCGAATTGAACACTTAAAATTCAGTAGCTAGGCTGACAGGTGACAAAGGTTGGACAGTTGTTATTGCAAATCCCAGATCAATTCTGGATTTCGATAAACGTAGGGCGTGTTTCTATGTTTCTATTTTAAACTCTGGGTGAATGATAACCACTCGCGAGGCGGATCGAATGCTGATAGACCCAGGTGTTGTATTCGTCGAGCAATTTCAATTATTGAAAAAACGCCGCTATTAACGATGGTTACAAATAAATTGTTCAGTAGGAAGATACATTTACTGCGTATACAATTCCCAACTGCTCCCAGTGGTTTGTTTGATTCGGCTTTTACGCCGCACTCAAGATTATTTCATTCACATGATGGCGAGCCAGTCCACTGGGTGGCTGAAACCACCTTTTACGCCAGTGGCAATAAACAAAGACAACACTGGATAATCACAGTACGTAACACAAAATCATCGTGTTTCCTGGTAGCCCCAACAGTACCAGGGAAACACACATCTCTCCAAGTGAACCGCCCAGTGATTGGACATGCACCTGCCCGATAGCCCCAAGAGCAACAGGGCAACACGCATCCCTCTCCAAGTGAACATCCCAGTGATTGGAATAGCGCCTGCCCGGTAGTCCCAAGAGCACCAGGGCAACACGCATCTCTCTCCAAGTGAACCGCCCAGTGATTGGACTAGCGCCTGCCGGGAAGCCCCAACAGCACCGGGGCAACACACATCTCTCTTCAAGTGAACCGCCCAGTGATTGGACAGGCGCCTGCCCGGTAGCCACAAGAGCACCAGGGCAACAGGGCAACACGCATCTCTCTCCAAGTGAACCGCCCAGTAATTGGACTAGCGCCTGCCCAGAAGCCCCAAGAGCCCCAGGACCCGGTTGTTCAAAAGTGTATTAACTTTAAGTCAGACTTAACTTTAATACACTTTCTAGCAAAGGTTTTAATCTCTAATACCAGAATTAAGTCTGGCTTAATGATTTAAGTCTAGCTTAAGGAGTTAATACACTTTTGAACAACCGGGCCCAGGAAACAGCGTAACACGCATCTCTCTTCAAGTGAACCGACAAATGATTGGACAGGTGCCTGCCCGGTAGCCATAAGATCACCAGTGCAATGCACATCTCTCTGCAAGCGAACCAACCAGTGATTGTACTAGCGCCTGCCCGGAAGCCCCAAGAGCACCATGGCAACAGGGCAACACACATCTCTCTTCAAGTGAACCGCCCAGTGATTGGACAGGCGCCTGCCAGGTTGCCATTAGAGCAGCAACCCAACGCACATCTCTCTCCAAGTGAACCGGCCAGTGATTGGACAAGCGCCGGCGCAATGCTTTAAATATTCACAAAATTCCTGAAATAGCGATAGTTTCTGGGGCTCTGTCAGAGTTGTGTCATTTTTTCTTTAATTTGGGTTTTACGCCGCACTTTACTGTTATTTCATTCATGTTACGGCGCACCACTCCAAAAGTTGAAGAAAATCATCCGTGAATCCCTCTTTACAGCATACAGTTAAGGGGAGGAAAACTTAAAAATAAAGGAAGTCTGGGTATGTAGCCTATAATCAGCAGTTAGGAAAAACAGTATTTGGAGTCCATGTGTAGCGTTCATATTTACATTAGAGCTGTTTGATATCCAGCTACGCAACTCATATATGGTGAACTGTCAATGCCTTATCGCTTCTCTCTCTCTCAAATATTAAGTATTCGTTAATATTTTTACTGTAGGTTTTACCTGCCTTCACCTGGATTTTAACTCGTATCTCTGGCTAACAATCAATGCGTATTCATCGAAATCATTCCACGAAATTTAATAGAAATGATATGGCATGGATCATCCACCATATATGAGTTCCCATGTCAGTTACTAAATCATCTCTAACATGATTAGAAAAGCTATCATATGTGAGTTACCAGGTCAGTTACCAAATCAGCTCTAACATGATTAGAAAAGCTATCCACATGTGAGTTACCAGGTCAGTTACTAAATCAGCTCTTACATGATTAAAAAAGCTATCATATGTGAGTTACCAGGTCAGTTACTAAATCATCTCTAACATGATTAGAATATCTATCCATATGCGAGTTACCAGGTCCGTTACTAAATCATCTCTAACATGATTAGAAAAGCTATCCACATGTGAGTTACCAGGTCAGTTACTAAATCATCTCTAACATGATTAGAAAAGCTATCATATGTGAGTTACCAGGTCAGTTACTAAATCAGCTCTCACATGATTAGAACAGCTATCATATGTGAGTTACCAGGACAGTTACTAAATCAGCTCTCACATGATTAGAAAAGCTATCCGTATGTGGGTTACCAGGTCAGTTACTAAATCAGCTCTAACATGATTAGAAAAGCTATCCATATGTGAGTTACCAGGTCAGTTACTAAATCAGCTCTAACATGATTAGAAAAGCTATCCACATATGAGTTACCAGGTCAGTTACTAAATCAGCTTTAACATGATTAGAAAAGCTATCCACATGTGAGTTACCAGATCCTTTACTAAATCAACTCCAACATGATTAGAAAAGCTATCCATATACTTTGAACATATTTTTTCAAAACAATTGATTACAGACACTGTTACTCTTCTTTGTTAAATTGTCGTGCCATTTAAAGCGATACTTCGGGCTGATATCCTCTATATCCTTTGAAAGGTTACCATTAAATATACTTAAATATGGCATTGACTTATGGTTTCTTCATTTTATAAAATAACCCGAGCCTAACAGGTATAAACCTTCCTACGACCACTGGCGGCTGACATTTTGGGCGTGGTCGCCTTGTCTATGAAGACTAACACTCTTCTGCGTTCTGTGAACCAATTACCTATATACGTCATTGGTGTTAACTGTCAAAGGTTTAAACAGTCGACTCAACTGTTTTGAAAAAGAAAGATATTTGATTGGTCCATAAAAGTACCTAGACATGGCCGCGCGGATAAATTTGACTGATTTTGCGCATTGCACATTGTTTAAGATCCAATTATAAAATTGACAAGCTCGATTAGAAAATTAGAGAGCATAATTGGACACAAGAAACCACTGTCGTTTTACCTATATGCATTTGATTACAGCCCGGAGTATCGCTTTAACATACAACATACAGATAATACGAGACAATCAAAAGATTCACGACATGAACCATGTCTCGACATCCTCGGCCATTTCCGTACCTTAAATAACCTCTCACGTCATTTGCTGGATTTGGGTTGATTGGTAGGTATTTAATGCCGTGTGTTTAAGTATGTTATACACATGGATGCTGTGTACTCAAGCAAACATCAACACGAACACAACCACAAAATGTAAAAAAAAGTTTAATTCTGTTGGAAAATGAATGTTCCTACAACGCTAAACAAGTATATATGATTGAAACACATTGCCCGAATAAAAAAAACAACAACAATAAAGTGACAAAAGATCTAGAAACATAAAACAAGTTATCTAAAGAGGCCCCTACTGTATACAATGATTTTCAATTTATTTCAAACTTCGATATACTGTTCACCGGTTCGAGTCCTGGTTTGTAATAGAGTTACAGGATGTGACTCCAGCAATCGCGAGGGTATTTTTTACGAGGTGTCAAGTAGGGGTGAAAGAGCCTTGCGTGGGTACGACGTCAAACCCCAATCAAATAAACAAACAAAAATCTAGTTTATTGATATACTTGCGCGCTTGTCAGCAGGTGCTTCTTTTTATGGCTTTGTGACTCCTAAATAAGGCTACAGTGTATGATAGACTATACAGAACTCTGCATCTGTGCCACTGCATGCCTAAACTTAAGACACCCTTTGTCGTATATCTAAATCAGTATCAGAGCCCGACCGAAACATATTCATGTTTTATGCTTTGTCTATAAAACACAAAACAAGTCCCGGATTTATTATTGATGTTAAATTTCCAAACTCCAAACTCCAAACTCAGCAAAGATTGCCTATCAGAACTTACTCTTTCTTAGATCACCTGGGAGCAAAGGCGGCCCCTGAAGTCTCGTATATTTGTACTAAATCTGCTTTTCAAAAAACGTACAAGGTTTTATTTTGCTAAAACATATGTTTTATCTGTATGACAACTTGCAATTTGAAAACAAACACTATGCCGTAGTTATTTTCTTTATTCAGGGGTTCTTAAGTGCTTAAAAAAAATCCACATATAAACTACAGTCCCCATCGGCTAAATCATATGTTGTTTTTTGTATTACAAATTGTAATTGTAATATTTAAGTCCAAGAAAAATACACACATAAAACCGAGTCACCCGCGGCATATAGAATTAAACTCAACAAATAACTGGTATTAGATTTCAGAGAGACAGCATGATATTTCTGGAGACATAGAAATGCAAACAAAACATGACAGTGTAAATCATAGCTTCCTTTTTGTTATGTGACAGCTAGGAAGTACGTGGTGCGTATTTAACCTTGCTAAAAATATACCGAAATAAGTGGAAGTCGGTTTAGCCCCTCACGCTTTTTCGCTATATCTTGCTGTTAAACAGAACTCCAGAGACAACGACATGATCTGTCAATTGTTTAAAACTGTCGCCGTCTTGCCTCTATGACTCGCGTATTGAATGTATTGATTTTCGGTAAATTACCAAAAAGTGTGCAGTCGTGGCCAGCGAATTACAGCTGTATAAATACACCGGGACTATGCTATGATGTCATTCAGCGGCAGGTCGATGCCATCCTTTTTTTAAAAGATTCAAAAGTACGCTTCGATCAAACAAACAACCAACTCAAAGCCACTCACAAATTTATTCATTCCTAAATCAAGAAATTGTTCCATTTTATGTTGACCCAAGTTAATCATTTTCAAAATATTAAGCAGCTTGAATTTTCGAAACTGTAGAGCTCTGCCCTGGTAACCCACTGGTGAGTTGCGATATGCGTTGAAAAGCGTTAGATGGTTCTTAATGACGGTCTGCTTGTCAGGCATAAGACCGCTATTATTCACTTCCGTTTTGTCAGCCTCGAATATTGTTCTTAGTAAAAATGGTGTGTAGTCTTGTTTTATTTTTTCTGGCCCTGTGAATTTGTTTTTTGTGGAGTATTTGGT
>JAVFBW010166910.1:0-11357 GCA_034783835.1 Mopalia ciliata
CCATAGTCCAAATCCACGGGTTTGCCCCCCCCCCCCCCCCAAACACACACTAGACATCAGATTGGAGCTTCCGGTCACGTAACATGGGTTTTACACGTGTTTGATTGGGGTTGAACCCCGTACATGAGTTCGTCGTACCAGCCTAATTGACGACGGAAACCGCCCTCAGCGCCACAAAATCATATGTTACAAAGAATTAAGTATAATTATAAAGAATAAAAGTAGAAGTTGTAAAACGGCTTGTTATAATCAGACCTGGTTCTTACATAAGACAAAAAAAAAATTATTTCGAATTCAAACTACCCATATGGCCTACTGTTTCGCCCCATTGCAGAAAACCTCACGATACATTTATGTGTAAGAGACAGGATCGCAAAATCCTAAATAAATTTATCCTGTATTAGATAACCCGTTTTTATTGGCAGATACGGCGCAAGAAACACCTATTATATGATTTCTCCAATAACAAACAAAACCGCTTATAAGAAAAGTTACCATTTTATGACAAATATCGTATCCTTGACAACGTTAATGAACATTAATAAATTGGGGAGTACTATTTTTGTACGTGATTTCATTCCAAGTTATGTATGTTATATATGTATGTTAAAAGGTTTAGATATGTTCTGGTTTACTTTATTGTCTACCACTACTGTAGTAGTAGGTTTAAAAATGCTATGCGGCGTCTATCCGTCCGTCACAAATGTTTGTGAACATGCTAGGTTGAACACAAATTCACTGATTAACTTCAAACTTGGCATGAAGCTTTCTCCTGAAGTGGGTAAAACGACGGATGGGATTACATTTGACCAAATTCGGCAAGGCAAAATGGCTGTTTTTACATAATTTTAGATGTTAATGCCTGTATATGTTGTGAGCACAATAAATAGAAAATAAATTCAGGGACTAACCTCAAACTTTTAAGATTTCTTCCAGCCTTTAAGACAATGGGTTTTTATTTTCACCAAGTTCCGTGTTAAAACAACTTGGCCGGCATTGAATATTATTCAAGGATTAACTTGAAATATTGTCTCATTAAGACAGGTTGGAATTAACTTCATCCTTTTCCATAAAAAAATTTCCGCCATAGCATCATTTTCAATATACATGAATTTATACGTTGTGAACTACATAACTTTAACAAATTGGCGGATTAACTTGAAACTTGAAGTATAGCCTCTTCCTGTTAAGACAACATAAACGATTGCATTTCACCAAGTAATAATGTTTCAATATTGATTCCTTGGTGGTGTAAACAATATAAATGGAGAAAACAATATTCACGGATTAACTTAAATCTGTACGGTTTGTTCTCACCTTCAGATGACAAATTGGTATAGCTATCACAAGTTCAATCAAACAAAACCGCTATCATTGCATAATGTAGCAATATTTACGTCTCTATGTTTTGTGAACAGAAGCTTTAATAGTTCCCACCAGTTAAGAAACCGATGGAATTGCATTTCAGTTATTCCATAAACCAAAATGGTCATCGCACAGATTCACATTAACTTAAACTTAAATTTTACTGTTAGTATCATAGATGTGGTGGTATTTCACTTGTTTTCACACAAGAAATTGCCGACATTGCATATTGCACCAAAATGGTGACAAACTTTTACTTTTACTCGTTGGCTCTTAAACGACAGTAGGAAAAGGTCATTTGACTGGCATTACGAGCATATTTTTAAAAAAAGTCTTTAGTAGTGGACCGGATAGCTACTCCGCTTTTTCCATTTGTTTCGTAGGACGACAAGACGTACGGTTGCCAGTTGTTGCTTTTTGGAATCAAAGAAACCGTGATCATTTCCCTTTAGCATTTCCAGAAGAGCTCTATGTGGACCTCGTGCGTATCCATGGTGACCCAGCGGTGTGGTGGATTGGTCAATTGGCTGCATATATTTTCAGATATCAACCCGTTCTCACAAAATATATCGGTGAAGTTAAAGAGAGGATTGGTTTCAAGAAACCTATAGTTGGGTAAAATACATAACATTTTTAAAGCCCATAAGGTGTAGTGTGAGACTTCCAACTCGTTCAAGTTTTTAACCGTCTTAGGCCAGCGGTCGTGTTTTAGTTGTAGCGAGTGCGCTTCCTAATCTAAACTTGGTTCGATTTACCGTTCTCCGGGTCGAGTCCGCCTGTCCACCATCAGGTGTAAGAGCGAGTCACATGTTTTGCCTCCGGCAATCGTGGGGTGGTTTTACGAGGCTTCTTTCTTGTTTTCCACCGTAATAAGGCTGTGTATAGTGTGAAATGGACAATGCGTCATAAGTGAAGTACCCTTGAGTACGACGTTAAACAACAATCAAACAAACAAACAAATTGAAACCAAATTCACACATCCACGATAATGCCTCTTGGTCGCTGGGTCAAAAAACCGGACCATGTCGTGTAGAGGTAATTCCTTGTAAAGCCGTATTAATATGCTTGAACTATATAATGTCTTATAGCTAGAGATCAATGCATTTTTTTATTGATACTATAGAATTTGATTATTCTGATACATAAAGTAACTGGTCGATTTGTGTTTACCCAGTTACGCATTGAAACATTTTTAAGCTGCAGTACTATCGCTTAACTATGGCGAAATGGAGAGCTCCTCCATAGGACGTCCTAGGAAGATCTGATGGCCCGGGTTTATTAAAACATGGCAGTCTGTTTGTATAGCTTGGTGATACTTGATGGTTAAAAATGCAACTTGATGGTTAAAAATGCAACTTGATGGTTAAAATTGAAACTTGTTGTGTGCTATAACTCGGCCCTATATAGTGTCAAACCTTTCCCTGAGTTGTGCTTTCTGGTTTGTTTGAGAATGTAAAATACAACTACTTTACCTTCGCTTTAATACTCAATGATGTCTCACTCGGCTTCCTCGGTCGATCGTAAGAGGTGAGAAAAGAGGTTGCCCTGGTGTTCGCAGAGCTAAAGGGTGACGGGAAGCAGATTTGTTTGTGATGTTCTATATTTTTGTCTGTGGTCATATAAGTGAAATACCCTTGAGTACGACGTTAAACACCAACCAAACAAATAAACAAACAAATACTCAATGAAAGTAAAAGTATATATCCATATTTAAATAGACATAACCCTCAATCGTATATTTTCCCCATTTTATTATTGATATAACTTTTTGTATATTCCACAGAGTACAGATCAGACGTACAGACAAACTCATTCGGGAGGCAGCGTCATATTCCATAGAACAGTATATGAACATTGTTGATGAGTATTACAGTGAACTTGAAGAAAGAGAAAAGGTGGACAAGAGACGTGTGTTCTTGGCGACGGACGAACCGGAGGTCGTTCAGAGTGCAAGTAAAAAGTATGTTGAACACAAATCTGAATCTATAACACCAGTGTCTTTAAACAGCGAAGCACTGCCCTTCATTTTTCTCGGTATTATGTTCTTACTGAAGTGGACTTCAGATGACCAGCTAATTTGGTGAGTATTTTAAATAAAAGTCCTCAATCTTGATCAACAAAATGACGACTTTTTGGGGATAAACTCGAGGAAGGTGGAGACTGTTCTCTAAATCAGATCCCTAGAGAAGTGCTTACTAAATATTTAGATTTCGGCGTATGTAAAAAAAGTTTGATGTGATCGCTCTTGATTTTTTTATGTATTGGGTAGCCATTCAAAATATCTGAAGAATAAATAATCACAAAATTGTTTTTGTCCCAGGAAACCATCCAGAGCGTTTGCTTTTGGTAGCTGAACTGCTGTGAGATTCACACTTAAATTTGTGGCCAAAATAAATGAAATAATTGCGACATTCATACTAATAACATCCCATTAATTTTAGTACGACTAAAAATAAATAAAATGTATTAAATTCCTGTTTACGTAAAATACACAATTGTTTTGTGTTTATTTCAGATATCCTCAATATGAGATAATAAACGACCAAAGGATATTGGAATCAGCGGGAACCGGTAAACGCTATGCCTTCTCGTCCCTTCTTGGAGTAATAACTGATATTCATTTGCTGGCGGAGTCCGATTTCCTGGTCTGCACATTTTCATCAAATGTAAGTATAGCTGTGGTGATATTTCGGGCAGACTAATATAGTTTGATTAAATATATTTGAACTAAACAGGTCTACATCCACTTAAGCTGTATTATTTGATTGTGGAATCGTTTAAATGAAGTTACCACTTTTGGTTCACTCCGAGTGTCATCTGTGATGATAAACAGAACAATGTTTCAGCGTCATGTTGGTGAACACTCTAAAAACTATACAGCTCTTTTTAATATGATTAAGGAACCTGTTATATTAATCACTTTATGAAAATAATAATCTGTATTAAGCTATCCTGCCAACAAATAATATCAATAAATTTGACACTGTGTCATAAATTGCAAAATTGAGCAAAACAGTACTTCAGTTCTTTGGCAAAATCTGGAGACACTGTACAGATAATGTTATGTAGCTCCTTTATTACAGCTAAGTGAAAACCCTGGATACAGTCGAAAGTGTTCATGTCTTATTGGATATATTCATAACTGCCTTCTGATTGATCCAATGCGAAACCATAAGGTGCATTAAGCCGTATTAATATCAAACAAAATTAACACAGTTTAGTCAATTTGAAAGTTTGATAATGAAATCATCATACATTTGATCGACTTTGTGGCAAGAGATAGCGACAAACAGTCTTAATTGAGATTATAACTGTGTAATATTATTGTATATTTCGACAAGTGAGGTAATTCTCGAGGAAGTATATTTTTCACAAGCGAGGGTTATCTAAAGTCTAATCTGAATTTAATGGGCGTTAGGGTGGCTAACTTTGCCTATTGTATTCTTTGTATCACTACTGGGCAATTTTTGTTCCCATTTAAATTTGAATCTGACAAACATTGGGGAAAGCTTCTGCATCCAATCACTGATCCAAGTGAGTCATTTACTAGAGGGATCCACTTCTGTTCAAGTTTAGACAAGCAACATCGATGTAATATCCCACTTCGTGTTGGAACATCTTTGGACACTTTCATAACCTCCCCGTGATGGAGCCGGTGGGTCATTGCCCTGAAGAATACTCCCTCGGCTTCCTCAGTCGATCGTAAGAGGCAAGAAAAGATGTTGCTTTCTGTTGTCCTGGTGTTCGCAGAGCTAAAAGGTAATGGGAAGCAGATTTGTTTGTGATGTTCTGTATTTGTGTCCGTCGTCATATAAGTGAAATACCCTTGAGTACGACGTTAAACATCAATCAAACAATCAAACAAACAAACAAACAGAGCGACTGTATCTGATTGATGGTGATTTATTTATTATCATTAAAAAATTATCAACCCCACTCTAAAACAATAAAAACACAATTTAAACAAAAAAAATAAAATTGATAAAAACACAATTAAAAAATATACTTTGTCACTATATATGTCTCTATTTAAAAATCTTATCAGGCCTATTTAGGCTATACAAACATGAAATACACGGAGAGCGAGTTTTAGTGAAAGTGATAGCTTAAGGCAACGGATTTGTAGCTTGGACAAATTTTGCCCATGGAGAGGACTGATAACTCACTTAATTCTAGATTTCGAAAAGCGGTGGATCACTTGCCTCTAGTTTACTCATCACAAGCTCTGTGTCACGTTATCTCTATCTATCGTTCATAGCAGTACGCCTCCGGTTATATACAGAATGACTCTCTTATAGATCATTTCTTCAGCATCAATCTCATTTTCCCCTACAGCTACACATGATTTAGTTCCGATTTGATATTCAGTTATAAAACGCCGCCACGTGTGGTTAGTTGGTAGGCAATTTGTCACGTTCCTTGTCTTAGTACATTTGTTTAACTAAATACTAGACACTGACATAGAATAAACAGCTGTTTCGTATCTAAGAACGTTTCCCTGGTATTCCAGGACCAAAGAAACTCACAGTCACCTATGTGGCTGACTATAACCACCTAAATCTAACACAAGAAATCAATTCTTATGTCATGTCCCGAATGGCATAATAATTCTACAAAGCGAGTACATGTAATTCTTAACAAAGACTAACACCTCAGTTTGAATTGAATTGACCCAAGGAAACCTTTTTTTAAAGAATATATTTAATATCTATTCTTCTAAACATTCCAACCATACCAAGAGTTCCCAAAACAGTAATCACTCAATTATTTGCTATGTTTTTTAATAAAAGTTGACTTTGTTCCAATGGAAGGAAGTTAAGATAATTAGCCGACAGTACAATACAAAAAGCTGATCCACAAACCTGAAGAAAAAAAAAGTACACTGAACTTCGCTGTTAATAGAACACAAACTCTCAGAAGTCCAATAAATTGTCCGGCTTAGTAGAGGCTAACAATCTTAACAAATTAGAGGTAGCTGGAGAGAGTTTCCGGTCTCCTGATGATCGGGGATTTAAGGAGTCTGTGTTTAACTGTATTTCATCTTTGTGATGACTGTGTATTCCATCAATAATTGACACTAGCACAACTTTAAAATGTTAATTGTTTTGCTTATCTAAACTTGTACACTTATTGTTAATAAATTTACGCTCTCCTCATTTATTCAAAATATATATATTTAGATTTATACCTGGTTTTGTGTTTGATCTTTCTCTCTCTAGCGATTCACAATTAGATACAAGATCCACAGGCTAACATTCATAAATAATTGAATGAAACAGGGGATCTTACATCTTACAGTTGCGAGGTATTATTCACTCTTCCACTCTGCTTAACATCTAAAATAACACATTCGTAACATACATTAGGAAATCAACAGTATTGAGTGTAAAGAAAAAAATCAAATGACAAACAGTTGATATTGTGATTTACAAACATCTTTGTCCAGCCAGGAGAAATGCACAAATGTAAAAAAACAGTCCTAATACTTTGTTACAGGTCTATCTGCAGCCATTATGTTCCCATTTAAATGTATCATATCTCAATGTGTATTTTGTGATTATTCTTTCTGATGCTCGGAGTTCCTCTATCATATTTATTCTGTTCAGTGTTTTGCTTCTGTTTAACAAACATCAACGTTTTGCTAAGCAGTCAGTGTATTCTTTTGTTGGGGTAACATAGCTGATATTTCGACAGGATAATTTTTTTGTTAAAATGCAATTTGGTGTATTTATCAGCATTACAGACGTTCTGTTGCTTATATATTTAACATGATGATGTCAGGCAGAGACCTCATTAACTGATCAAGGTAGGGCCTCGCTGCTTTTGATATTTTGTCTGTTCAAATTCCCTATTTAATATCTGTTTGATTCTACTGTTTGGTAAGCTAGTGTCAATAAGCTATTTTACCAAGCATACCATCTGTTGCCATTACAATTACTCTGTGCTGATTCACACAGCTCAGCTTTTGTTTTGGGAATTTATAAGTTATGTCACATCACGTACAGGTCTACATCACATCAGAAATTGTGTTTCGGATTAATTTGGTTTTGTTATTGATGGAACTTTGATATTTTTTGTATATTGAACAATCTCATGCTTCTGTCAATTGACATTCATATTATGATTTACTTTGATAAAACTGGACAAAAGTGACTATTAAAACATTGAATAATGAAAAAAAAACAAAAAAGAAGCTTTTTATGCTGATCTATGAATATACCAGAAACCTGAATACACCAACTTCTGAATATACCAGAAACCTGAATACACCAACTCCTGAATATACCAGAAACCTGAATACACCAACTCCTGAATATACCAGAAACCTGAATACACAAACTCCTGAATGTACCCGAAACCTGAATACACCAGCTCCTGAATATACCAGAATCCTGAATACACCAACTCCTCTATAAACCAGGGATCAGATTATACCAAGTTTCTGAATTTATGAAAACCTGATTATACCAACCTGATTTTTCCAAAAAACACATGAATTTACCTGGAGTTTCTGTCCAGTAAAATGGTCCAGACGCCCTTTACAAGTTAAACTGGGGATATACAAGTTTTTTACTTTTATGTTTTTTTTATTACATGCTTGAAATATATTTTATCAGGGAATAAATAGAATTGCTGGACCTAACTAGAATGCACAACATACAAAAGTGATGGTATTTTAACAAACTAATTAGGTTCAGGTGTAATAAATAATTAGAGTTCGAGGCAAATAATTAGAATCCCACAGTTCCTTGTTGAGATTTGTTGATAGATTTGTTGCGAGCAATATATCCAACTTATTCCCAAACTGAAGATATATATCCAAATAGGTACACATGTAGTGCCATGGATTACTTTCAGCAAAGTCTCAGGCAACATAAATTGGTTGTTTGTGTAGATTATTATGTTCATGTTTATTCGTTATGGTATCATTATTGATCAGACATAAAAGAAATGGTGCCAATAAATTTTATACCAATACTGGAATATAGATACTGGTCACATAGGAACTAGCCAGCAATTTCCTAGAATTCAGTGGTCAGGACACTAACTCAACCATAAAGCATTGTATATTCAGTATTTCTTATACCTAAATTACCTGTGGGACAAATTTATAGGTGAAATAACTGATTCGATCGCCAAGACCCAGACGTGAATTACTGAGTCATAACGTTTCTTCTGCTATCTGATTTGATGACAACTGCAAATTTTCTCGCTGCTCTGTCACAGTAAATTGGGCCTATCTGTTATGTTCGATATACGGGTACATGAATGTAAGTTCTGGGTTAAGGTTAATACTAAACCTGACAATAACCCTTATACTAAATCTAAAGGACAGCACGAAACCTAACCCTCATTCTGACAGTGAAATTCATGTCATATCTTACATGAGGGACTGACTGTAATTTGACACAATTGTTTGCAATCTGCTATAGCCATTTGTGCTTATGAAGGGTTGTGTGCATGTGGGAGGGCGGGGGAGAGGTGAAATTCCCATTGCCCTGGTCTGGTGCTCTTGAAGACAACAGGCAACATGAAGCAGATCTTTTTGTGATGTATTTGTAACCTTCCTGTAATTGTCCTGCCTTTTTCGCCAGTTGCATAAAGGGTGTTTCCTTTACCCATTGGGCTGGCAAGCCATCATGTGAGTGAAAAAATCTTAATTATGACTCTAAATCCCAATCAAACAAACAAACAAACCCTTTGTTCTGAGCATCTGACCATCATACGTGCATTTTCCTCCCAGTTTTGCAACTTAATTACATAATATAAGAAATAAACCCTTGAGAATGACGTTAAACCCCAATCAAACAATCAATAAAAACCATCTTCTTGCCGAGGAGCCCGCAGCCGTGGCTCAGTGGTAGGGAGGGCTCTTCCTGAACTGAACGTGCTTCGATTTACCGTTCACCGGTTCGAGTCGGCCTTTGGACCATTAGGTATATGAGCGAGTCACATGTTGTGGCTCCGGCCATCGCAGGCTGGTTTTTACGAGGTTTCCTCCTAGTTTTCCAACGTAATAAGGTTGTGTACAGTGTGAAGTGGACAATCCGTCATCATATAAGTGAAATACCCTTGAGCACGATGTTAAATACCAATCAAACAAACAAAAAAATCATGCTGGGGATAAATGTAGGAAAATTTTTTATAGTTGGTAGATCCACTCTATAGAGCTTTTGGCCAGCTATTTCATGTAGGTGTATACCAGTATTTAACATTTCTGGCAGGTACAGCAATGTTATTTCTCTCCTATTTTTATCTCCATTTCCATCAGCATTTGTCAGAAATCCACTTAACATGTATGACCTACTCTGCCTATTCAAACTGAAAGATTTTTTTACCAGGATAGGGCTATGCAGACTGCAGTATTATAACAAGCGTTGTTGTTGACTTGTGACAGCGACTCAGCACTTTTCTGATTAATATAAATAATGAACCGGATAATTAAGCAAACAGGAATGTCAATTGCACCCGCATTCAGTTCTTCCTTTACCATAAGCGGCTACTAATTTTTAATTTTTTTTCTCTGATCTCATTTTGTGTTGTGTTATGATTATTCTGGCAAACTATTTTTGTTGTGCAGCTTCAAATCTTTTCTGATTATGTTGCAATGACTTGGTCTCTGCAAAGATAATTTTTTTCCATTCCATGTGGTTTAACCAATTTAAAGTCAATTGTTTAGCTCTCATTGATTCAGTTTAAGGTTTACAAGTCAAAATTTTATTGGCCGATAGCTTTTCAGGGCTTGAAATTTTGAAACATTTTGTTAGAAATTTCCCCAATTTTTGTTCTGCATTTCATTAAGAACAATGCTTAATTCTGGGGAACTTTTAATGACAATCTAATGTTTTACCAGACATGTCTATAAATTTCCACCCATGATTTTTGATGAAAACATTTTGTGCAAGTGGCCCCTGCAGAGGGAAACACGGTGTTAAATGAAGCTGTTCTTGTTAAAATAGTATTATCTTTTTACTGCTTCAGTAGACTCTTTTGTTATGTTTGCTAATCCTTCTATCCAGAATCTAAGGTAAAATCTATATCCCCTTTGTGGGTATTATATCTCCTGTAAACGGATTCAGGTTTGTTTGGTAACTCGAGATCTTCTATGTTTTGATCAGAGATAACTGGTATGGTTTTAAATTTCTTCATACATCCCTCTTCATGTTCATGTGTCATGTCTTAACGTTTTATCTGAGTTTTATCTGGGGTAGAGTATTACATATTTTATTGTAATTTGAAACCAATCTCTTTTTTGATATTAAAGCGGCTCTTTGTTTTGCTTTTGTATAAATTTTTTTATATTCATAGTCGATACTTGTTTTGATAGAAGTCTATATTTCCTAGAGTTCCTTGAGACAAACAGCAAGCTCAGTTATTTATACGTTTCCACTACTGGTTGGGACTTGGGAGGAGCTTATGGTAGCCCCAGAATCTGAGGGCTAAGGGGCAATAAAAAGTTGATTTATTTGTGATGTCATTGTGTCTTTATTGGCATCTTGTGATTATTTCATCTTGCCATTGTTTGTGACCAGTGGTGTACAGGGTGGTGTCTGTCCCCCATTATGCTGGCATGAGGTCATATGTGTGAAGCAACCTTAAGAACAGTGTTTAATCCTCAAACCAAAAAAAAACAAACAAACAAACATATTTTTTATTTAAGATATTAGTGATGATAATAGTATGTAGACTGTGAATCTATCCACCAGTCCTGGGGATTAAAAAGAAAAGCTGATTTGATTTATAGTATGTCAGTACACTATTGGGGCCCTGCAGCCTGGGCTAAGTTGTTAATGTTTCAGCCTACTATTCATTCAATGTACCACTCGATTCCATCTGTCAACCGAAAAGAATATGAGAGTGTCTCATGTGAATGGGGAAGACCACCCAGAAACCGTATTCTATAATAAGTAAAAATTTTTGTGTGTAATACAATACATTAATTTCCATTTTCATAATCTTATCGTAACTCTGGTTATCATTCATTAAAGAGG
>JAVFBW010166921.1:0-20779 GCA_034783835.1 Mopalia ciliata
CACACACCTGTTCTCTCTAGCTCTTAGTCCAGTGATGATATGTCATTACAAGGTAAGTCTTTCCAACTTTTAATGACAGCCCAGTTTGAAGAGTGTTACTACCTCCCCCCACCCCCACCCCCCATCCGGTTCAGTTTTATGTTTATTTAAACCCTTGGAGGATCGTGAGTTCGATTCTAGGTCGGGATTGAACCTGCAATATTCTCCCTCGCAATCGGTTCAAACTAGGAACGTGTTGTCCCAAAATAACGAAAATACTTTGAGACATTGTCCATACCATCGTTCAAATAAACACGTTCTGTTCTTTATTCATTCGAAAATCACAAGCACAGATACGGTAAGGCGCCTTAGTTTGATCATGTGGATTTCAAATCCGCGAATTGGTGATCAATAATCCCGAATATGACAAGCTGATGAATGCCTCTGCATTCTAAAGTACATCATTTCCATAATTCATGGGGGCTTATTGGTCGTAAATACGACATAAATCACCAAGATGTATTTTAACAACCTATTATGGAAATTGGATTTTTACAGATTTTCTTCGGAGATTAAATGAGAAACGTCCAATGGCGTTAATAGTCGCTGTGTTTGCCCGATTATAGATTTTAAGACACACCAAGGTACTATTTAAGGAAATCTTTTAAGCAATTGAAATGCCTCTTATCGTTTATCGTTTTATGATTTTATCGCTGTTAGCGATTAACCCATAAAAACGCAAAATCGTGGCTTCTATTTGTTCTGTAGCTCATGCCATTCGGTAGTCTTGAGGATTTACCAGTATGCTTATTGACCTTGTAATTCAGAATTCCTGAAAGATACTGTCTCGAGAGAAGCGAGTCGGCAGTGTGTGTATGTGTGATTATTGAGTGTATTCTAGTTAACATTGCGTTAAGGTGCACTACTGGCTTTATTATCATTCATTCTAGGCATAAACGTGACGTTGAAGATAACACGTTGACTGACTGCCTGTGTATAACAAGTAACGCGAGAAAGTATGAGAAAAAACAATTTGCACCTTTCTCTAGCATTGGCAGCATTGCTCTAGTGATTATTGGCATACGGTCTGTAGCCTGTACTTCGAAGATATTTATTTTGTTAATAAGCTTGTTATGTAAAGCGAAAAATATTCAATTTCAACTTGATTCCTGTATTTTTATTTTTTTTTTCAAGTGTATTTTTGAAGATATATCTCTCGGTATTTATTGGGATTAAAATCAGCGTAACCGAGAAAAATCGATTTTATATATTCGGAAGTGACGTCAGTTTTTTACAACTTTATATTGTGTGTTCGTATTCTTGTTCGATTGGAATTTAAAAACGTACCCAAGGATATTTCACATATATCACCACGGATTATCCACTTCTCAATCTGACTTAAATAGGTCTGAATACCGCGACAATCGTTTAATCAATCAATCAATCAATCAATCAATCAACTGTCAACCAATCAACGGTTAGTCGGCTGGTCGACCAATCCGGCAACCAGGCTGTATATCAGTTAGTCAACCAGTCAATCAATCAACCATGCGCGTCCTTAAAGTCCAGTCGCCTAGCTTTGCCGTACATCAAATACAGATTAGCAGCCCATATGTCAATTCCTGAGCCGTTACCGCGAACCCGAATTCCATTCAACATATAGGACAAACTACAAGCTGATAATGAATTATGGCTTTTCTGACATGATCATTCAAAAAAAAAAAAAAAAAAAAATGATAGCCAATTTTCATCAAGCACAAGGGGGATGTATAACTCCTGATATCTCCAGTGAATGAAGACAAAACAGAAAGGCTATTCGTTATAGGGGTTTGGATTCTGTACTTAATTTGTTTCCGTCCAAATACTCCCTGTATATCTAAATTCAGCACAAAACTCACTTCCTCCACACGAAATATCCATTTCAAATTGATTGGTGTTTTCTTGACCCTAAATACGAAAAAATGGTGTCCTTGAACTTTGTGATTCTATAATGGGCAGCAGCAGTGCCATTTTGTGAACAGGCAGATTGCGATCTGGCGAATGGCGTCGATGGTGTGGTTATAATTCCCCACTTCAAAAGAAGCTGTTATTTGGAACACGTTTCGATACTTAGTAGATCGATGGGACATTCAGGGGATCGCAGGAAGCCAGTTGACAGAGAGACGGCTCGTTTCCCCCGCGGTATTCCTTATCAATACCAAGGGGATTGAGTCGGGCAGATTTCACATGGCTCGTGGACCTCCATTAATCAAAAAACACTCTGAGACAGTGAAGTTGCGTTAATTACATGTGACATCACGCATGCTGCTCGCCACGATAACGCGAGTTCCTGTAGAGTCAGCGCGGCCTGCTCTCAGTAAGCGATACTGATTTGAGGCCGGGCAGTGTCGAGCTACGTTTCATCCAGCATTTATTTAACCCTTTTGCCGAAAGCTTTAATAGTTGCGTAAAAGCCTTATTCAAAATGATACGTACGTAGACGTGATAAAGTTAATATAAACGGATAGCTGGCTCACTCGTACAGAGTCGCAATTTATCGAGATTATTAAAATTGTTTACCAGTTCACCAGTTCCTTAACCAAATATACCTCCATGTTATCACGTACACAGTGGAAAGCCGCCTGCATGTCCGACCACCAATAACAAATGTTTACCATTCGGGCACCGCTTTATCGCACCTCCTATGGATTTCTGAGCCACATATTAAATATCCTGTTTTTACCATTTATACAACTGAACAATTTGACATAAAGTAGACCAAAGTCGGAACTGCTCGAAACGACAGGGTAAATTGTTAAGTTCCAATGTATATCTTGTCGTTTCTCGGAGTTTTGAATTTGGTATTCTATACCACTTACATTATAACAGCTCGGGATAAATGATAGTCCAGTTATTGATCAAGTTACAAGTCGAACAATGTATATTGCAACTGTTTCATTGCACATATTACATATCAAGTCCGAGTTCAAGTACCTGCAGAGACAAGCAGGATTGTCTTCAATTTATCTACAATGGAAATGTATAGTGTAAGTCTATTTAATTTGTCCATATATATTGCTGTTATAAATTTTTTTAAATTTTTTTGTTGTTGTTGCTTTTTCTGCCCCTTCCTCCAAGCATTAAAGACGTCTGCATTTTTGATAATGCAGGCATATATAAATAAACTGAGTGGGCTTCAGATTTCAAGGAGCCGACTGTTAATAAACCGTTTACATTTGGAACTGGCAGTGAACTGGTCTATTTTGATAATTTAACCTTATACAGCCTTTAGATGTAGATAACGTCATTCGTGTATGTTTATGCTATAAACAGATAGCCGTTGACAACTCCCGTCGTCAAAGCAACTTGAATTCATATTTAACTGACACGTGTGGATGACAAATAACGTTCACTGCAGAGTTGATTCGGGGTGTATAAGTTTAAAATATATGGCTGAAACCTTTACATTATTTGGTACTCCTGTCTTTGAGCATTTAAACACTGTGGACGATGTCTTTAAAAACCTTCTGTTTGTTAAAATGACACTTGTTATATGGCGTCAATAGGTTCTGTTCCTTTGTTCTGTTTTCGTCTCGCATTGAAAGCAACTGAAAAATAATTGTTGTAAGAGACGCTTTATTATAAGATTACATTGGCTGATAGTGCAGTGGACGGGTAGGCATTTGATTTGTGTGTTGTTATACATTGTGTACAATTATTATAAAACTTAGTCTGTATAGTTACGACGGAGCTTCGGGCTGTTCTAGTGTTCCTGAAGCTAATAAGTACGTGGCGTCGGTCTGCTTGTGAATATTTTGTGTTTGTGATTGTCCTGTCTTTTGCTGTAGGGTCTGTTGTGTGGCTAGTCGCATCCCTGGTGGTTTCCTTTGCGCTTTTGCTGGCTCGTCGTCATACGAGTTAAATACCCTTAAAAGGCAACACCTGATAAGTTGTTTGGCCTGTTGTGGTTATTTGTGGTAATGAATAAAGCTAATTTCTAATTATAACAAAGAGTTATGTTTTAATTATTGGATATCGCGCAATAAGGGTTTTCCTGCCTAGAGTTGTGACGTAGCCGTATGGGGTTTATACAAAGACTTTTTAACCATACGCATATGTCATCAAGCTTCTGACCAATCAAGTGATTTAGATAAAACATAAATCTGACTTTGTTGCTATGGCCAATAAAGATGGATGTAAACTTCACTAGAGATTTTAATAGAGTGTGATCAACTGCTATTCTTGAATCGGCATGGCCCATGTGTTTCTGTTCAGCCCACTGCTTAGATATTGGTCGATTTCTTATCAAACTTGGTCATTAGTTACAATCTAAGAAGACGGAAGTGAAGTCCGATGGCAATGGTAGTCCATGCATTATTAATTCTTGCACTACATTCTTATCGGGATTTGGGGTTCGGCTCAAAACAAAACAGTGTGGTTTACTGTCCAATTCTGTTTACACTTTCAAAGACCTGTTTACCTTAAGTTCAGACTATCCTGAAGGTCCCTCTTCTTATATTACTAATGATTGCGTACATACATATGGCGTTATTCTGACATTATTCGTTCCTAGGTAAAATATGGAGGGAATTGAATTTGTCTCTCCAATGTATATTTCACCTTATTTGGCCATCATTTGTTTTTTGCATTAGGTCGGTTTGTGTGTATGTTTTGTTCTTTTTTGTCTTCATTTTTTCTCAAGCTGGCTGGCAGTGGCCGCTGTGTATTATGCTGTACGTCTAACGTGTTTCATAGTAAAAAAAATCTCGGCAACACTATCAGCCCTATGTCTTAACCACACGGTCAACATGGTCGTTCTACCTTGCAATATGGGAAGTGTTTTATATGGGACTTGATTGAGTCTTGTTTTAAGGTCATCTGGGGATGGATGTCCCGAGAGATTGCCTGTTCTATTTAGAACGAATTCTCACGCTGATGATATTCCCAGTGGGCCGAATGCCACAGGAGCCAAGCTACTTTTTATCCAGCTCTTTGTTTCTGATGCCGACCACACTCAGTGCAATTAGTGTCTTTTTTGTCGGAACGAAACTTCTGAAAACATTCCTAGTTTCAGAGGCTTAGCTCCAAGACCAGTTTCTGTCCACAGAGCGATAAAGGAGCTACATATTTATGCCTTTAAACCTTTAAGTTTCTTGAGTCCTTATGTTACAAGTTTTTTAATGTGCTATTATTTTCCTTTCCTTTGATAGCGCCTTGACATGCAATCGACTGTTGTTTCTTTTCTTGGAATTTTGTTTTTTGGGTTGTTTTTGTACGGACGCTTCTTTTCTGTCGCGACGGCTCTTGCTAACACTGTAGCTGACTGGCGCCAAAAAAAATCATTCACTTGTTTTTATCATCTTATACTCCTTCTGATTACAAAACACTCCACGACATCAAGAGACGTGAAAAAAATTGTGGTTTGGAAAGTACATGTATTTGACCCCATTGTCTAGTTGGTATGGTATTTCACTTATATTTCGCTGACGTAACAGCTTAATAAGTTAAGGATAAGTTAAGGATAACACCCTAACACCACAGAGCACAAACACAGTCATGGCATTAAGGCAATACATAATGCACCTAACTCAATGACTTGTGGTGTCCCGGCTTGGACAGGCGGTATTTATATTCTATAAAGTATATAGTGTTGTTGGAGACGGTACCAGATAACAAATACCAAATTTAAACATTCTTGATTAATAAACATTTTCCGTTTTTGTTTGCCACGAGAATGGCTGGTCTAATACTTTTATAATCAGAAATCAGTGGATCAGGAGGCCTACGTGTCTGAAGTTAATATCCGTTTTTCAAACTGCTTCACAAATATATTCCATCAATAAAGACAGAGTTTGTCAACAATCTTTTGACATATTTGTTAAAAAGGTGTTGTACTTGTCACCTTTTACGGTTCACCAATATAAATATCACACCAGTGAAATTTATTTACATACTTTATTTGATACACTTTGCCTTTAGAAAACTATTGTAGCATGATCCACTAACCTTGAACCATTCTTTAGGTTTTCAAAGTGTGATATTGAAGTCATAAAATAACGCTTGTGGCAGGTTGAGGATAAGGCCGTGCTATTGTATGGGTTTTAGGCGTTGATCAGGTGATCTCTGCCAGTGAGGGCGGTCAGATCAAAGGCTTTACCTGTCAAATCTAACGGTGTATCGCTAGGTCACGCTACACTTGGCTCGGTCAAATTATGGCCTACTTTTCCAAAGTTTTGAATTCCTCTTTTCCGGTGTATTCATCCAGCCGTTTACTAATCCATTTGGAATAAAAACATTTGGAGTATATGATTCCAAAAATAACCCTACTTTTCCCCAAAAAACTTTTATCGATTCCTTTCAACCTTGCTTATAAAGGAAGCTTGCCTTTACATCTATGCCCTTTTAGTTCAATGGTTTATATAGCTGCGCCTTAGATGTAAATTATTTGACTGATTTATTGCGTTCGTCCTTGTTGTATTATGCAAGGTAGCCTAGACACATCGTCTCGGATTCGAAGACTACATTCCAAGTTCAATCATTTTTAAAAGTCTCCATTCCTCTGGATAGTTAAATATGTGAAACTGCTGTTGAAATTTGTTTCGAGCATGAAATCTAAATCCTTTGCCTAGGCATGTCTAGACTATTATGCAAAATCTTCGGGCTTTCAATCATGACAAATAATCTTAAATCAGCTTACCTAGCCTGCTGTTTGTGAGGGAAGGTGAGATTTTCGTTGCATGCATGGGTTGATGTTCTCAGACCCAAAGGGCAACATAAACCCGATATGTTGCTGCCTCTGATTTTAATTTTTTTTAATAAATCTGTTTGCCATTGTTTGTTGCCACTGGTGCCAATGGTGGTTTCCTATACCCTTGGAGAGGCATCGCACGACAGAAAATAACGCCCACATCACGTAAGACTCCCATCATTAAAGAAACAAACAGACAAAGAATACAAAATGTGTATCTTCACAGTTCACTAAATTCCAGAATCTTTTGAACAGTAACAATTGTACTGACACAATTTTTAATGTCACTGCACCAAAAACCTTACTCACTCGTGTGAGGTATAATTATATTCCAACACTGACATAAAATATGTTTAAACTCCGTTTCAGTTTTACTTTTCGTTCGATTTTAACTGATACCATGGTGATTTTTCGGATTGAAAAGTTGAACTTGTACCATTTCTTTAATTTGTGTTTTTATTTTTCTTGCCAGGACAGGTGGGTGGGTGTGTGTGTGGGGGGGGGGGGGGAGGGATCTTTTTGCAATTGGCGTTTGTAAAGGACAGATTGGTTTACGGTTTGAATTCCAAACACTAGGGTGTAATTACATTGGTACGTATCTAACACCTGCAGAACTAGTGTCTACTTTTTCACAGAGCGAGAAATCTGATCTGGGGACGCCAATTAAGTCTTCTTTACACCTTTCTACAGGTATTGTGTTTTGAAAAAGAAGGGATCGGTTTAACAAAGCCGAAAATTGCGAGAACAGGGGTTTTTTTTTAAACGAAATGATCTCAATATCTTTTGCTTTCGGACCTTCGTGGCGGAGTGGTCTAGTCTTATGAGTGTATTCTTCTGGTCCACTTGATGTCCCCCTCACTATGGGGGTTGCGGGTTCGATTCCTGTGGACCGTTTGTGGGTTGGTATTCCAGCAGCCAGTGGAAGGTCGTGTTTTTTGGGGGGTTGATTTACTACATATTTTTCCTCCCACAATAATGCTGATCACTGATCCAGCATCGGATTAATCCAACATCGGATTAATAAAAAAAATAAACAAATAATGAAACGTTTCAATCTGCGAGTTGATAGTCTTCTGGTATATGTTTAACCTATATACATATTTTTAATGTAGAGAAAACACATTTTGCTTTCTTACACTGAATTTGAACTCGGGCTTTGCCACCAGGGGGTAATATACATGTAAATTGTTTCTTTGTTTGTGGAGCCTTGGGGGGAGGGGGCTTGAATGTTGACCATTTTTGTATTCTGGATCTGATATTGTTGACACTTTTACCTTGATGCATTTTAAAGTTCCTGTCTCATGTGAAATTGTGCTTATCGTAATTGGGCTGGTCTAAAGGCAGTTTCGTAAAAATGTCGTGTTATAAAAAACACTTTCTTCCAGTAAAGCGCTTTTCGCAAAAGAGATAAATAAGCCTATCTGTCTTTTTAATTGACACCTTTCAGATTGTGGCAGTGAATTTATTGCTGTTTAATTTCAAATGCCTATGTCATCTTCAGAGAAAATTCAGATGGAAGGTAAGAGGGGCATCATTTTTGTTTTATATCTCGTAAAATCTTTGATCTTTCTTTTCTTGAAACATCAGCGCATGCTGGCTTTTCGGTGTAAACCGGTACATTCTAGCTCTGTCTCTCCTAGACACATTCATATTTACCAGGAAAATGGGAAATACTTGTTCTATTATTCTAATAAAGTATACCGTTTGTAGGTTGTATCCCGACAAACATTAGGCTAAGTTTGTGTCCCTGACTCCCTGTATCGGAGTAAGGGATATGATTGGCTTTTCACCTTGGTGCTGTGTCAGTGCTTCTAGCAGAGGAAAATTCGCAGCCTTTATCTATGGTGGGAATTCGTTGCGCTTGCTGGAATCATTTGTAGCAAATGAGTCTCAGTTGCTTAAAACGCAGTCCCTCCTGGTGGACTCCCCAGTCTAAATCCCGATTAAAGCAAGCAAAATGTTCTTTCTACGATTTAAAGATATATATTTTGTCCTTTTGGTGATTTATATTTAGTATGTAATCAACTAAATTGCCTTGAAGCTATTCAAGAAACATGCCTTTATGAACATAGAAAAAGAAAATGAGACAGTATAACGACATCCATTCGTTCCACTCGATGGTGCACACGGCACTACAATTTTTTAGAAGCGAATTTGGCAGACTTACGGTAAAGCTGTAAATTTGCACTGCTATAAATGTAAGTGTGAAATTACTTAGCTCTTTGTGGAGACGACAGGTGTTTCTGACTTGTAACCGTGAGAATGAGAAAATGTCAGGGTAGTCTGAAGGAAGTATATCTTACATGGATAGAATGACATTGCGAATTCCACTCCTTTTAATACTCTTTACACACGTACACCTTCATTACACATGAACACCTTTTAGATATGATACATCTTGGTTTTATATAATAATTAAGTTCAACAACTAGAACATATTAAAGAGTCCCTCCAGTTTGGGACAATTAATTAAATCAAAAAGAAAATGGCAGAATGTTGGGTTTTGTTTTGTTTGTTTTATTGGGGTGCAACGTCGTATTCAAGGGCATTTCACTAATATAATGCCGGTTTGACTACCTCCTGCTGCTCCTTGCCTAATTAACGTGGAAAACACGGAGGAAACGTCGTAAAAACTTCTCCAACGATTGAAGGAGCCGCATGGAGTTTGGGGGAATGAAAAAAAATGGTGGAGGGTTGGGTTTTGCTCTGTTTGTTTGATTGGGATGCAACGTCGTATTCATTGGTATTTTACTTTTATAACCACGGATTGATTTTTTCGTGCTGTACCAAACAGAAACCTCGTAAAAACCTACCCATTGATTGAAGGAGCGGCATCTTAGGACTCACTCATGGTCCAAATGAACGTCACGCCGTCATGAGTGAAATAACCGTAGCTAGGACGTTAAATCCCAACAAACAAACAGTCAAAGGGAAGATCACGTTTCAGGTTACAGTTGCATAGAAAGCAGTTTATTTTGGGCACCGTCTGACATAAATATCTAATTTATGGGATATAAATGACCTTGCCACGTCAAGAAACACAAGTCTTGTTTCGCTATTGCATTTTCTTTTTTTCGGTTTTGTTAATTGACCCCAATAACTAACAAGATTTATTTACGTTTTGTTTATTGGGACCAAAACCGGTTTCGAAACGAAGAACTATAAAGTAGGTCATGTTAATATTTTTAGAAAAATTATTAATAGCTCGTTTTGAAAAAACCTGATGTTGGCAAGCTTTATTCTTATGTACACAAGAACGAAAACAGCTCTTTCAATTGTATGTCATTACCTAACTCCCATGTGAATATTAATACGAGTGTCGACACAAATAGTGTTGCGTTTCGTTGATATACGTATCTGGGCGTACACGGCTTGTGTCTAAATATTGCAGTTGAAAAAACTCAAATTAATAAGTTTTCAAAAGATTTTATGGACCAAGGTATATGTAGCCGACGCCCAATATGTTAATCATTGAATACTTTTACAAGTTTGTGAATATGAACGGAATATCTGCTCACGTTATAGCAAATGTTGCCATCTTCATTGATTAATTATATGGGCATACTTTGGGTCTGCTTGTTTGTTTGTTTGTTTGTTTGTTTTATTGGGGTTTAACGTCGTATAATACTCTTATGCAAAGGCATTTCGCTTATATGACGACGATTTGTACACAGTTAATTACTTCAGCACGATGGAAAACGCGAATGAAACCTTGTTAAAACCAGCGCTGCGATTGTTGAAACCACATTATGCGACTCTGATTCACTTACCGGCGACAGACGGACGCGAATCCGTGAGCAGTTAATCGAAATAACATTACTAGGTGGACTAAAACACGACCGCGGGCCCCTCTATGGGATACAGTGTTATCAGTATAATTGTTATTTTTGTTTTTATAATCATGAGTACATAGAGCAGGGTCCGCCACGATCTGAAACGGGGACTTTGGGCAAAACAGCACACTTTATTGGCTGAGCTTCACTAATACATTATTACCCAATTTAAATATTCATATTTGTTCTACACGTTTTCTGTGTAATACCATTATTATTGATGAAAATATACCAATTTGAAATGATGAGTTCAAATGTCATATAAAGGATGATAGATTATTACGCTCCACCAATGTTATTCGGTCATATTCACTATGTTGCCTTTTTTCACATGAACAGATACACAGATCGCCATGTGAAGATATGTCAGTGTCCAGCTGTTGTTTAAATTTAGAACACAATGTACTCGTCCTATTTTGAATTTGCGTTCTCTGAAGCCATATGAAATCATCTCCGTTTGCTAATGCGTGTAGATAATATGAATTGGGCGGTAGATGGGTTTCCATCGAATATAATATAAATATATGGAAGCATATTCATACAGCTACCATGAATTAGATTAGAAGTGACACCAGCTTAACGAGAATCAAGTGACGTTAAGCTGAGTGACTGAACCCAAGAGCGCTCGTTTGTTTGTTTGGTTTGATGGGGCATGCAGCTCTTTCACGAAGAGTCCATTCGTCCCAACACCAAGAACGCTCTGACTGGGGGAAATGTATTTTAACTCAAGTATCCACCTTTCGACCATAAGGTATATGAGCGAGTCACATGTTGTGGCTTAGGCAATGGCGGGGGTTGTTTTGACGAGGTTTCCTCTCGGTTTTCCACCGTAATAAGTCTAGGTACAGCGTAAAGTGGACAATTTGTCGTCGTGTAAGTGAAATAGCCCTTGAGTTCGACGTCAAAACCCAATCGAATAAACAATAACAATCATACTCCTGTTCCACCGTAATTAGACTAAGCGCAGTGTGAAGTGGACAATCGGTCGTCATATAAGTGAGATACCCTCGAGTACGACGTTAAACCTCGACCAAACAAACAAACAGACAAACAAACAATATCACAACGTATAGTCATGCTATATTTACTTAGCGTTGGTTGCACATTTTATCTTGCACCTGAGTGGACCGCTTCTCGTTTTGTTTTTGCCTTAGTGAGATTATAGTGTTGTTGTATATCTCCTTCAATGTGATAAACTATCTCAGAGCCCGACATTAGAAACCAATCAATCAATCTAATTCCCAAGTAGGCTTTAAAGACAATATTCTGGGTAGTGATCGATTAGCAGACGACCTTCGCAACATGATAATAATGGCGGGCCCAAATAACGTCTGCATTCGTTCACGGCTAGCTTATTTCCATAAAATTTGCTTGATGACAGACAGATGGGTATTTATCTGAGATTATTGGCCCAAATGGAAACCACAGGTCACCTTGGGGAACCCGGTCTATATTGAGATTTCGGGGATTGTGACTGTAATTATGGTGTCTTTTTGGCAACCGTGCGAGATGTTCACTGCTTGTATAGTATTAAATTTACATTTTTCATTCTTAGGCTAACCACCCCCTATTCTTACCCAGCGTCTCCGGGCAGAACGCCATTTGCTCCCTGGGTGCTTATCTACTCTGACTGGAGTGAGAACGATGTATACGCGGCTGACTCTATTATTACGGCCAGAAGTGTAAAATTACCCAACTCGCAGAAGTTTCCCACGGTCCCAAATATTTCTTGAGACTTCACACATGTTTCAGTGAAGGATATCTCAACCATACTGCTCTGCTTCAAGCTGTTTGCGGTCTACTTGGAAGCCCCAGATAATATCAGCTTCGCATTTAACGTGTACGTTTGTGGTAACCAGTAACCACTGACAAGTAACGGTGGGTAGTGCTCATCTACAATTACTTACATACATATGCTATTTGCCCTGTCGTAGAGTTTTGGCAAAATAAAAAGTGGTTGATGAAGACGTTTTGTTTAAGACATTGTCAATCCTGCAGATTGGTTATTGGTCCTGTCAATCCTCTTACTGAGCAATGGGGGGGGGGGGGGGAGGGGGCGATTCATTTCAAATAGGGTAACAAACGTCATATTTCATGATTGCGTTTTCTGTGACTTAGCTATTACTGTTTGACGACAATTCCAAAATATAAATATAATCTTCCAGGTGAGTTTGACGCTGTGTTAAACAGACTCGCACGAATCATCAGTTCGACACAACCCACCCCACCACCGTTCCCACCCCCACCCTACCGTCATTTCAACGATTGCCAAAACACAGGCCACGCTGTGGCTCAGTCAGTATTGCTGTTAGAGTCCACCCAAGCATTTAAAAAAAAAACCGAGTCTGCCGTCGGATTTGTTTGAAAGGGAAGGATTTCGTTAATAAATGCCCGGATGGTATGCAGGAGTGGTCTGCGAAGTTGCGCACCAAAGGCCAGCAAGGAAAAGTCGTCGTTTATGTGAAATACCCTCGAGTGCCATCTCTCGTAAAACACCAGAAAAATGTTACATGGTTTAATTAAGGTGGAAAATGCCACCCTATATATATCTGTATTAATATGTGATGTACGTACATAAAAAGGGCTTTCAACCGTAATGGCCCTGTTATGATTACAATTACAGGACAATATAACAGTGAATGAAAGGGCCCCATTGTACGTTCTCAAATTCCATCCTCGTGATACGTTTACAGGTCATATAATAATATATAAACACGCACGCGGTTTCTTATTACAAATAAGTTTATTGTACTTTTGTTTCTCTTACTTCCGCTACATAATTACAAATGTGGGTCTTTTTTCTGTATCTGTCAGTATTGGTAAATTACAATGTCAAGTTTGCGTGACCTGTCTAATAATGCTATGAATCAAAATGTCTCTCTTTATAAACAAAACAAAACTAGGAGGCTGAGCAAAGCTTCAAGAAATTGACAAGCACAATCATAGCGAACTATTTCACATTTCGACCTATTTATTGGCGCGGATGTTTTTAGACCAATTGTAAGCAAACACAAACTCGTGTTTTCTGAAGTGCGACGTTAAATTATAATTTGTGAAAACATTGATATATGTACATTTTGATGAAAAATGCTTTTATTTGTTTTTGCTCTCTCTCTTTGTTTAAAAACACAAAACATCTGTATGCATTCGTTTTCTTTTTGACAATTAGTCATTCGCTGCAAATTGTTTTTTCTTTGTACCTTACATTTTATAGTAATTTTTAATTCCTTCTTATATACAAAAAAGCTTTCAGACCTTATTTCCATATCACTTTTTTTGTCTCTCTCATCTTTTCGCACCGGTAATAATTTATATTTAGGAGAAGCTTACAAATCCTCTAAAAATAAAGAAAATAATTGTAGGGGTGTTATCTTTAGCCATATTGATCTATTTTCAGCGTCTATAGAGAAAACATAATCTGTGTGTAAATATAGGAATTACCTGTTTGTACTCTAAATAGTTACATAATAACCATACAGGGTTCTTATGCTGCAGGCATACCGGCGTAAGACTATGTTAAATCAAGCGTGTTCAATTAAGGGCTCATTGAACGCGTTAATGTCGTAATATAGTTCAATCAAGTTCTGACGGGTTTAATTGATTTATTTCTGAATAATCAGTCGTTTGATCCTTGTGTGAAAGTGCTGTTGGCATTTATGCAACACCACGTTGTTGCGCTTAATGACTTGCTAACAGAGATGTATCATACCGAATCTAAAACACACAGAAAGTTTTTTACATTTTTTTTTTTTTTCAAAAGTAGTTCGGCTAGAGTTGACCTACCATCAATTCAACAATGTTTAACGTTCGTTATTAAACGGCATGCGCCTTGATTACCAGTGTTGCAGTGTATATGCTTTTGTTTCGGGTTGGAAAAACACTGGGATTGCACATTCCGGGACCTTTACGCCCACCGAGTTCAGTGGTGTAGCCTAAGTCCGTATCATAACAAATGTAATGACCGAAATTAAAATAATTAAGCCATCTGTGTACATAAGGTGACATGTTTTAGGTTGATACATTGTCGTTTGTTGTTGTTGTTCTGTTGTTGTTGTTTTGTTGTTGTTGTTGTTATAACCATAACCATATGACTACCGGTTACGAAATTTAGTTATTAATTGAGTATAAAAAGATTATAAGGTTGTTTGTTTGCTTGGTGGAGAATTTACGCCGTAGTTCAGATTATTTCAGTCACATGACGGCGTGTCAGCCCAATAGGTGAAGGCCACGGCCCTTGAAGCCACTGGCAACAAACAAAGACAAGACAGGACTAGCATAGGACTTGATACAAAGGCAGCTTGAACAGATCGACTCTAAGCTTACAAGGCAACTGGGAGGTCTTTACCAAATCGTCCGCTAATTAGGTTGAGTTTTGACTGAATGCAATTAACCAAGCCAAAGACACGGACAGATGACGTGGATATTCCTCGTCTATGTGTCTTGTTAATTATTTGTGAACTAAAATGTGTCGTGCGATTTTTTATTAGATTGTTATGGGAGGTGACTCTTCTGTGGCATTTTGATTGGTCAAGACAAACGTAAATAACAGTGGAAGAATAAAAAAATCAGTAAATCACTTGAAACTGGCAATGCCGATTATACTGTTTGAAAGCTTCTTTGAGAGTGGCATTGAAGTTACTGTTACTGAAGTGACTGTTGGGGACTTCCCTCACTTAACGGCATTTCTATTGATTCAGAAAAGTACGCAACAATTGGCCAATTAAAAGACAGCAAATAAACCGAATCTGTATACAAAGCCCTGACACAAATCGTACCTGTGAGCCTGCACCGACAGATGATCTAACACCGGCAGTTGTTAACCAATATTGTGTCGCTACCAAATATTACATTAAGACCACTGTATTGTATAAATTAATATTAATATCAACCGATCGATTTGAAAATTATCACGCGTTAAAAGCTCACATTGCAAGTCACTAAATATTGTCTCAATATTCCAGATCGGTGCATTCACCGTAAAGCTCGTCTGAATTATGCTAATTAATAATCGATAGTTGGTTATATTCTACCTTTCATTCGACCAAATGTTACACGCTTTCAGCGTCAATGATCGTCCTCCGGCCCTATCACTTCGATATCTGTCACGAAATATTTGCTTTCCAGCACGGGCAATTCACTGTAATGTATGCATTATTTGTTAGATCGATCAATCATTAAACCACAGACGTATTTTACAAAACTTATTTTCGCTTTTATGTTATAACGTCGAGACAAAATCGATATCGACAACATTACATTGGCCTTTGTGTGAACTTAGTCATTTCTTTGTCTCTCCAAATCAAGTTCAGTATCTACATACATGTAATTCAACCAATTTAGACACGTTCTTATTAGGCGACTAAACAGTCTACGAATTACAAAGGAGCTCCTTGTATACCTACCGGTATTTTAGACATTTCACAGTTGACCTTTCTTATTAATTGTTAACATGACCCGGGTTGGTCATTATCCTTACACGTGGTATCTCTACTCCGTACACACGTAGTTGGACAATGCGATATAACACCGTATTTCCGTATTATGACCCAATGTCATGCCCTAGATGCACCTGTCGATACCCAATCAGCGACGGTCAGCCACACGCAATATTTGACCTTATGTGACCCAGATAACATCATCAAGGTCTATTGTGCCAAGGCAAACACACCTATGTTTAGCTTGGCTCGCAAACAAGGGGCTGGTTAAGATCAAAATAAATAGGCGACCTTTTAGCACTAACTTAAAAGTAACAGTGCCCCAGTATACTTTAATAATGCAGGTCTGACTCTACAAAGTATTTTATTTACACGTTCTAGCTCAACGTCTTCATTTTCCCATTTTTAATTCTAAATATAACTATTTCTAGTTTTACCTTGTAACTGTTGACTGTCAGTCTCTTTTTCCAACATTTATATTTCTACCCCATGCGTTGAACTTCCTGTCTCGGATCCGCTGCTTATTTATGTGGTATTTCAAAGTGCAAACGTAATAACACATTTGAAGTGTGGCCTGATATGTTTCAAGGGTTACTCACAAACACAGCTGCTGAATACGATTTCCAGTAAGCTTTTAAGTTTGAGATGTTAAAAGTTTGTAGCAGTATAGGTGTTGACTGAGCAATGTTTCCTGTTTATGTTTGTTGTTTGACTTACGTTTGCGCTTAACTAATATATTAACTGTTTACTGCTTTACTTGTACAAATAACTGAATTGCTCCGATTTTTGTGTGTGCATAAATCTGTCTTCATCGTCCCGAACAGCTGTGTAGATGCTGGGTATTTGCCAACCGTTTCTCCAATATCGTTCGTTTGTAAGAACGTTTTTGCAAAACAAAATTGTTCTCCAATCTTTTTGAAACCGAGTGATGATTGGCTACGACTAAATTGTGTGATATTTTGTAACAACGATTCGCATGACTTAGTAAAAACACTAAAATTATGAGATGTTCTTTGTATTTGAAACGTTATATATGGATAAATTGTTGTATGTAATGGGGAAGTTTGAAACCAAACATACTTCCGGTCTGTAGATATATGTAAAGAATCAACAAAGAACGTCCAAAAGAAAGGCACTTTCTAAAAATTAAAATATAACCACGAGTCATCAAACTGAAACCGATTCTGGAGACATTTTATAATCTACAAGCTTATTTTCTGAAGAGTTTGGTTAAGATTGTACAAATACTCACTTGGTAATTGCTATAGGCATGTTAAACGGTTACCTCTAAAATCAACCTTTGACATAGAATGTATCGTTTACATGCTATATGTTTGTTATACTGATATTAAATGTTGCTTGCCCTAAATGTTATAGCCGTCCCATGACCAAGGATTGGTTGTAAACCGAGAGAAAACATATAAAACAAAACAACCTGGCTACTTCCGCAGTCAGCGGGAAACTTTTTTTCGTTTTATAAATTTGATTGAAAGGTGACTTCAAATAAGTTTAAATATGACTGACGGTTGAGATGGGGCGTCCTGCGGCCTTGTGTCTCTGACAAATTAGGAGCAAAAGGAAGCGGTTCCTTTGTTATGTTTTTCTTTTTGCTTCTTGCGATTGTTCCATCTTGTGTTTGTTTGTTGCTATTCAAAGTGATAGCCAGAGTAGTGTCTCGGTGTGTTTGAGACACACAAGTAGCCATTTTAGACACCCTGTTTCAGTCAAATTTGACATGGGGAAGATAGGGAAACAGTAAAATGAGACACCTTGTTTCTGTAAAAATGGTGATTTGAGACAGCCTCTTCTTGATTTCTGGCTAATACTATGTTGCTATTGGCGCAAGTCACAGTCACCAAACTAACAAAAAGGTCAATGTCCGTCAATGTAAAGGGACGCCATCACATAAATGAACGATCGACGGAACACTGATAACATATTCAAACATCACGATACCTTGAGTGATTGATTGTTTGATTGGTGTTTAACGCCGTGCTTAAGGGTATTTCACTTATATGACGGCGATTGATTCCAACAATAGTTGACACTAGCATAACTAAGATGTGAAGGGTTTCCATAATATTAGAAACTTAATTTTCCTGCAGTGCTAAGTAACGACAGCATTATTAACGAGCATATCAAAAGCTAGTTTAATACCATCTTTTATGCATTTGTTGATATCAAATACAGTTAGCCATTAACGAATTGCGTGAAAGAATTATACAGCCCACTTAGACTAACTTAATTCTAGTCGCTATTTGAAGACCACCATTAGTAGAATTTACGTCCAACAAGCATCACTTGTTGATGCAGAGATTTGCAAAGAAACGGACTTTATTTTTAGAGGAATCTTGTCGAATTTCTTTTAGGTAATTAACATCTTTCAGCTTGATTTGTTCAACTATGGTTGATTAAGTGATGCCTATGACGCCTTTTAAGAGCGCCATTGCGCTCAAATGGGTGAATTCGCCGGCTGGCATGGAGTGTGTCATGGAAGTTCCACAACACATTGGAAACTGATTTTGTGAACTGTTCGCAGCCCTTCGTCTGTGACTGGACTTGAATTACACATATGACTAAGCATTTAATTCTGACAAGTCTTAAAATGATTGAACATGGTCCAATTATGGTGAGGCTGACACCGACTCCGTCAAGATCAGGACATAAAGGCCTATTCATACGCCTTATTTCACAGCTGTGTCCGGTTGCTTGAGAGAGGATTCGTTTACAACTCCAAGAAAATAGTTCATTGTTAGCATTCAAATTGCCGTCAAAAACCAAGGCGGAATAAAATGTAGAGAACATTGCTGTTTAAATAATCGATGCTTCGTTTCCATTATTACTATGCGTTCCCTAAATGCTTGGCACACACATTCGATTTTGGAATGTACGCTCTAGTGAGTGTATGCTTCTAGTCCACATATCCCCCTCGCATCTTAGGTCACGGGTTAGATTCCTGCTGAGGGGTAAGGGTTACTTTCGGTTTTGCATCGTATTAAATGTAAGGCAAATGTAAAGTGGAGAGTTCATTTTCATACAAAAGATACCCTTGAGTATGTCTACTTAAAACTCAAATCAAACATGGGCCCGCGGCCATGGCTTAGTGGTAGCGTGTGCGCTTACTAATCCTACTCCAATAAACCGTTCACTGGATCGAGTCCGACTGTCAACCATCAGGTGTATGAATCAGTGAGTCACATTTACGAGGTTTCCTCCCGGTTTTCCACCGTAATGAGGGATGGAACAGTGTGAAGTGGATACTCCGTTGCCGTATAAGTGAAATACCATTGAGTACGACGTTAACCCAATCATACAAACAAACAAAACCAATCAAACAATTAACGCAAAAAAAAAACCCCTGCTTGTTTTTCAAGATTCTTGAAATAAAATGTTGCCGAGTTAAAATGATCTAGCCTAAAATCCACATTATTGTTATAAAACAGTCTAAACACGACAGCAATCAACTTCTTTGTTTGTACATATTCACTTCTCTTAGAGTACTCGACACTTGAAAATATCAACTCTTTTGTCATCCAAACAAAACTGCAGCTTGGCCGATCAGCAAAACTATACCTGATGTAAACGCCCTTTTCCTGTGTGTATTTACTCTTGTAAAGCCGGAAGTGAAAGAGAATAACTGTGGGACTGTACGTGTCATTTGTCAAATTTCCATGAACAGAAATCGTTACGTTTATCTTGTTAATATGTTACCGCGGCCATTTTGCAATTCCGTTTGTTGCAATCTCTAATTATATCGAGTGAATGGCACGAGCAGTGAAGAGCTGCTCGTGTCGTCTAACAATAGTAACACAAGATCAATTATAGTATTAATGATCAACTCTTCATTTATGTCTTAATAAGAAATTATAATCGGCATCCCTTTTAATGATTTAAAGTGAAATGTTTTCGCTATACTAAGGATGGAATGGTAAAAATGTTGTCAATCATTGGTCGATACTAACAACCTCTTGTAGACCGGGATCAGCAAACTGTAATACCGTGTACGCATGCTCCAGTGTCTACATGACGTTCCCATCATCTCTAGCCCACGGAATAAATGTGTCACATGTCACCATCTTGATTATACTACAGCATGAAATAATCTTAATATCGCTCTAAAATAAAATTAATTCTACTTCCCACGTCGAGACACGGACTCTAAGATACCCCCGGGCCATCTTGTTTTTCACTTCTGCATTTGCTGGTTAGTAGCAAACCTCGCCCTAAATATTGGCTGGGGTTAATGCGCAATGGCCTGGCATAGTGTGCGAGGGATGTCTTAGTCTCGTTTACTATAAAAACTATCGCGAAAATAAGATTGGGTTAAAATGTTATACAAAGCGGCCTGTCCACTTACACACAAAGCAAACACAGCCAACAGCCAATTAATTGTTTTAGATCAGTAAATAAGCATTTCAACTATGCTACGTTTTCCCTCTTGTAATGGGGGATCTTAATTCAGGCATAAACGTAAACAACCATTTTGAAATGCAGTTAAACTGTTGCAGAAATATCCCGCATACTGCCTGCAAATTTAAAACTTTGAAAATACAATTGTTGGATTATGACCCCTAAAGATTTAACTCCTAAACATCTCTGCGGTGGGAAAATTACACTTTGTCTTATACCTGCTCCTGCGGGCGATTGAAGGGAGCTTCGTGTTGCCCTGGTGCTCTCGGAGCTAAAGGGGAACAGGAAGCCGATCTGTTTATGGCGTCTGTATTGCGCCCTGTTGTTGTCATCCTGTATTTGTCTCGTCCTGTCTTTGTTTGTTGCCAGTGGTGTCGAGGGTGGTTTCCTTCACC
>JAVFBW010166922.1:0-11357 GCA_034783835.1 Mopalia ciliata
AAAACCAGACATGATGTAATAATGTTGCATCAGATAGCACTATTTTTATCCTTTCTCTCTCTTATAAAGTGAATTGCTACGTCTGTCTAGCCTACACCAATTATTTGATAGATAATTATTTTATGTTATTTATCATAAAGTAAAAAAGTAAGACGCATGACTTGATTCTCATAATAAAGAACTCAATCCATTTTTATTGTAATTTGGAGATAAAAAATTCGCACTGAGAACACAAACTGTTGTTTGATACGATTTTGTATAAAAATATTATTTCAATATGATTTCTAGTTGAACAACATTAACAAATTGCCTCTTTACATGCCCTTCATTTTACTGCCTTTTTGGCATCCATCCTCAATACAGATGGATAATGTCCTATTACTTTAAAACCGCTTTTTAAGATCCAATAAATCTTAATAGGATTGTTACATGTGACAAATTGTAACAGGTGCATATAAGCTTACCCACATGCAGGTGGCGCCACCTGTTGGCAAAGTCTAAATTTGGTTCATAGCACTTTTCTGGAACACTTCTCATCCGAGTCTTGTAGAATTTGGTACAAATATTAAGACAGATGTCGTGTGACATTGCGCTTGATGTTTAGGCGGTTACAGGTCAGGCCACTGAACTGTAGCTGGATTTTCCGTGGCTTTATTTTATATATTTTTTCAAAAGTTTTAAAACAGATATTCAGACAGTGGTTAAAGTATTCATTTGCACAACATCACATTGAATAGAGTTTGGACTATATATAAACTAAATCTGACTACAGGTGGTGCTACTTGTGCCAAGATAATTTTGGGGGTTTCTGTTTGAACTCTATCAAATCTTGGTAGAATTAGTACATGTCGCACGATGTAATACATGATTGAGTTTGCTGTGCAACAAATGAAAAAAAACTTGAGAATGGCATTATAATCACAAATCAATCAGCCTCTATACATTAGGGTGACACGCCGTCATCAAGAGAAATACCCTTGAACACCACTTTGTAAATCAAAACAAAATGGCACAAATACAGATGGTTAATTCATCACAAGTGTTTTACTGTGTCATATGCAGGGTTTAACTTGAGCTTTTGTAATAGTTCTAAAAACTATAGATTGAATCTTTAAACTCATCCTGTCATAATGATAAAAGCTGCATGATGTGGAACCGTAAATGGCGAGGGTGGTTTTTACGAGGTTTCCTCTCGGGTTTCCACCGTAATAAGGCACGGAACGGTGTGAAGTGGACAATCCGTCATCATATAAGTGCAATACCCTTGAGTACGACGTTAAACCCCAATCAAACAAACCAACAAAATAACAGTTGTATTTTGTGTATTGCATGTATGGGGGAATTAAAACAGCAGGTCGTCTAGCCTAACATCTGGCTGTCTAACCTATTTGGAGTGTACTAATGCTGTCTTTACCTAGCACTGTCTGAAGTATTATTAACTTTCAAAAGACTTAACTTGTTATGGCTGTCATACAAGTGGTTTATCCTTGAGCTTCTGGTACCTGACTTAGGATACCTGCGTTAGCTAATGTTGGATGTAATTACCAAGAAGACGTAATGCTTTCAGTCCTATATGACATGTCATGGTAATTACGTCCAACAGAGACTATATATCCTGTCAAGCAGACATCTGATGAGTGTGAAAGTAATTTTAAAGTACCTTGATTTGTATTATGGACAGCAAACCTTCAAATAGATTTACTTGTCTTCCATTTGAAGAAGCATATCAAGGGGTTGAACAATTAGCATCAGCCAGATATCCTCCAGAGATATATCTGTAATACAACTCTATGAATAGGACAAAACCAAGATCTTCTGAAGGTCATAATGGCTGCTGTCACGCCACCATCTCATTAGTTAAACAGTATCTGAAACCAGAGGGCAATTACATCAGGCTCCTAAACAGTCCAGTTCACAACTGTTTTGTTATTCTATATTTACAAACACGTCTGTGAATAACAATCCCTAAGATAGTTAAAGATTCTATGGGTTCAAAACAAATTAGCTAGTGTCTTCAGGGATAGCTGTTTTATGCAGAAAATTTTCACTTCACTCTTGCACATTTTACCTTCAATAGCTTTATGGTTATTTTCAGCTAATTGTTATCGCTACCTTTGACAGCCCAGGAATACCTACCAGTGACTACCATTATCAAAATAATGCTGTAGAAATCAGTACAAACCTGTAAGTGAAAGTCTCCAGCTTTTGAAAGTAAAATATTCATTGCTACCAAATATGTCTCTCAGTACCGGTACTGTGTAATCTCATTGGTCACTATTTGTTCGGAGATAGCCAATGAATGACACTCAGCCTAGGGTTGTTATGGAGAGGTACTCAGAACAAAACTCTTATCTAGTGAAAATGGCAAAAATTATTGGCCACAGCTTATTCAAGTCTATAAAATTAAATGCTTTCTATAAATGGTTTTGTTTGCTTGGTAGCTTTCCAGAAACCGATGTCGATTTGTAAAAGGAGCTGTTGAGAATTGATTCCACCTGTAGCTGTTTTAAATCGACCTGAAAGTGTCTCTCCACTGGAGCAATGATAATCAGGAGCATTTTGTTGGCAGCCGCTGTATCCATTTCTGACACATTCTGTTAAACAAACCAATATCTGAGAGTTTGTGACCTTCTGTTAAACCCAGCCCAATATAACAAATTGAATAAGGCTCCTTACTCAGGACTCCAGTGTGTAAATCAATGTAGAGTCAGCCTATCAGATCTTCTCAATTCCCAAGAATGGTCCGTGTACAATCTGGGTATGGGAGGAAGAAAAGCGATTGAAGAAAAAAATCATTAGACGTGTGACAGTAAATCTGACAATTATGCAGTCAATTAAATCTGTCATTGAAGCTTATTTTGAGATTTTTCTAGGTATGGAATTGTAATTCTAGAAGCAGAAGTAAAGGAAAGCAAATTAAACAGCAATATGGGGGCATGGGGTATTACTTCCCTCTTGAATTTTACTAATAATTTATGTTAAATACACCAAAAGTCCATCAAAATACACACAAATATATTCTCTACTTTGCTGTAACACAAAACGGTTGGAAAAAACTCCTAAAAAGCCAATTTTTTTTACACACAAGATTGTTCCTGAGTAGGCAGGTCTGCACTAGATTAGAAAGGGAGAATTTCCAGCACTCTGGCACAGGGCTCTTGTCTACTATCCATGGAACAATCACATGTTTAAAACTCCCCCAGGGAAAGTTAATGTACAGATCAATATCTAAAAAATCAGAGTTAATGACAATTTAATGCATAAAGGACATGTGGCATATTTGTATCACACACAGATACTTCAGTGTATGTTTAAATAAACTTGGCTTTTAGACAAGGAAATTTAATGGCATCCAACAGTAATCATTAACACGACATAACCCGTATTGATGCTCTGTTGTAGTATTAATGCTCACAGCATGAAAAATTTAACATCATTTAAATCCTCTATTCCTAAAGCAGTTTTATAATTAAATATAGTTTTTTTATTTTATATTTTCAGGGCAAAAAATAAACCTTTATTCAAAAAGTTCAGTGTTATGAACAGAATTTCATTATATATAATTTGATTATAATTATCCCCCTTTGAAAAAACTTCATACAATTCTGTCTGGTTGTAGAAACTTTATGCCTTGTGCTGATCGTTGACATTTCGCTTTTGCCCCGAAGGCTTCTGCTCAATTATGGATCTATTTATGGTTGACAGTTCACAGGAAAACATTGACTTGTGACATTTACTGATACAATCCATTATTGTCTTACATTTTGCCTTGTAGGTGTATTTCTGTCTTATATTTAGATACATGCAGATATAAGTTGTGAGAGTCTTTTGTAAACCTTCATATTTGAGTTTCAGTTGGTGTTTCTTGAATGTGGCATGAAACATGAATTAATCAATCAATCAATCAATCAATCAATCAAGCAGTCTTTTTTAATGTTTCTCTGCAATATTCCCCTTGTTTGAAGAAAGTTTTTTCAAAAATTGTATTTCTTTTCACGACTCTTGTATAGTTGAGTAGTATGGTTGATATTTTATCTTTTGTCTAGTTTTCTCAATTATTCTTGAAAAATTGTTAAATACCTTTTAGTTTTTTGAAGTGGTAATCTTTTTTCCTGCAAGTCAAATGTGCAATTGTCTTGTAGAAGTCAACATATGTACAGTAAGAACTGTTGGCTTAAAGGTTGGTACTTCGTGCTGCCATGTTGCTCTAGTTGGAGGGATGGGATGAATAAAATATGACCTTAATTTGATGTGGCCTTCCAAGACAAATGAGTAAAATGAACGCCTAATTTTGGTACTTAATACCTAATAAATGTACAGTTCTCTTCTTTCATGTTTGATGTTTTATGTTATTTTTGATGTAAATAACTTAATATTATTGAAGACTGAAGCTCATATATTTTAATATTTCTCTCGTTATTACCATCAAAAAGACAACCCATTCAATGCTCTACACTTCCACTGTCATCTCTTTCACAACTCACTCCAGCATAATTTATGTTATTCATCTATTGTCTGAGCTCTCTAAGCATCAAAATTACAATATCAAATTTCTCTGAGTATGTCATACGGGATTGAAGGTGTTATTTATCACTTGGTTGCAATATTTGAGATCTGTTTACCAAATATCTCAAGGAGAGACTGAACCCAGAGTTAAGTATTGATGAGGAGATAAAGCCCAGGGAAATTAACCTGTCAGTTTTTTTAGGGAGGCGCTAATTACTCTGACAGGTGCTAATGCAAACAGAATTAAAGTCCATCCATCTTTGTACAACAATTTACTTTTTTTTTCTTAAAACAAGTTCAGTACCATTAACTGTTTCTATGTTTACATGTTGTAAAACAATTATTATTATTTATGGGCTCAGATACTATTAACCCTCTGGCTTAGGGCAGTTTGTTTGAAAAGTAGCAATGCTGTCTTTACTTAGCACTGGAGGAAAATGAACTGTTAAACATTATGGAAACGCTCTGGAATGTGCTAGTGTAAATTATTGTTGGAATACACAGCCATACCCTGAAGCACAGGTATAACAATAATCAATTAATCAATTAAAAAGCTGATACTTTTAATTTTGCTAAATGTAGATCTCTTATCATATTAAATGTTTTGCTTATACATGTAAACTGAAGTTGCAATGCTATGATTTTAATTGATCTTCTTTTATGCTTTACCCACCTGTACCTGACTCACTCACCTGTTCATGTCTACATATGACAGTTTCTTCAACTTCATAACATAACTTATCATTTGTTATTAAAGTCAGAGGCAGTGGAACTAAAAAACATATGAAATTCACAACCATGCAAACAAACAAACAATTGGGAAGGGAACCCTAGAAGATGTCTTAAGCATTTTTGTTTTTGTATCTTGTGATTCTCATGTTTTGTCCTTGTTGCTATTGACTGTGGCAACAAGTGTTTTTGTTTTTTAATTCATCAAGCATTTTAGTCATTTTACCCATAAACAAACACATGAATATCCTCTCCAACAATTTGACCTTGATCTCATTTGTGTTCATTCAGATTAAAATAAATCTATCTTTGGTTTCTGTTTCCAGTGACTTGGTGATGTAAACAAGTCCATTAGTATGTGGAATGTATTAATACTGGGTGTTTTCTCTGATTTGACTTGACTATAATTTGACTTAATTGCTCAAATTGATTTCTCTGTTCACTCCAGTGTGTAGTTCTCATTGATCTATAGCACATAAGGTGACATGAGCATCACATAAATCTCCTTGCAATGCATTATTTCATTGAATTGAGCTGAAGTAAACACTTACAATTATTATCATTGATAGAATTGGTGCAGTTAGATTCACACAATTAAAGGGTGTCTTAATTAGATCCCCACATTAGTAATAAATACCAATGCTATTCTGTGTTTTTTGCCTTTAAAACAAGGAGATATGCAAGATCTACCTTCCTGGTTTTTAACATATCAATGTAGTTGTATTATTTGCCTCAATTTACCAACACTCCTGAATACCTGTTAACAACAATGGGGAGCATTTGAATTAAATTTTATTCATTCATATTATCTATCAAAATTATTTCAATGTTTACAGTATTAGTTGTTCTCGTGGAAGTTTTACTGGCCATATCTGGATAGTTCTGGACAAGGAATCAAAAGTTCACATTTTATGGTTATTTCTTGTCTGTATAAATTTGTTGATGTCATTAATTTTGGTGTCAGAAGTGGGATTCATCAATTAAGATTGGTCAATTTGTTGGGGGTTTCTGGGGGAAAGGCCAACTTGGTTAGATGTCAGGGTGTGAGTATAATTTATGTGATTTATCTGGAGCTCCATTATCATCTCAATATTCTGCCATTCCATTTATTTTACAATAACAGCATGGCGTAGAGAATGTTTTCACTCACCTTACAACATTATTTGTTTTTTGTATGACAAAACAATCAAAAGCAATCAAACAGATTACTCATACAAATTTTAGGTATTTACTAGAACTTGAAAAATGATTTTAACTATATATTGAGCTATACATTGGTATATTTTATTTTTAGCCTTATCTTACAAAGGGTTCATAGGGAGCTTCCTGTTGCCCTGGTGATTCTCAGACCTAAAGAGCAACATGAAGCTCATCTGTTTGTGATGTCTTTGTATTATATCCTGTATCTGCCCTGTCTTCTCATTTCTTTGTTTGTTACTAGTGGTGTCAGGGATGGTTTCCTTCACCCATTAAGCTGGCATGCCATTATGTGATTGAAATAACCTTACTTATGACATTAAACCCCAATCAAACAAACCAAATTTTTTTCTTATTTCAACATTTTTGGTAAGACACATTTTAGAATGAAAATGGAATATTTAAAATGTTAAAATTTGAGGCAAAATATTTGGAACTTAGTAGACATTGTCGACATGGAAATTCAGTACAGTTAATTCCCAGATATCAGGATGGTGGCGTATTAGTGAAATTACATGTACTTGGCTTCTTATTATGAAATCGGTACGGTCGATATAGAAACCTTAGTTTTATATAACTCAATCTCTCCTTGGTAATGGTATTCAGTCTATTGTCTGAATAATAGAGGACTAAAGGAAGCTTAATACTCAGAGCCTTTGTTCTTTGAAAACTAACCTTCAATAGGAATGTCTGAATGCAGTGTCAGTGCATGAATCACTACCATGTACTTAACTGTGCTTTAAACCCTTGCCTTGTATATTCTACTTTACACCAATAGCTGAATTTTTCGGTGCCCCAGCAAGATATTTGTGAGGGTATCATAAAATACTCAGTGGTAGTGAGTACACTTCCTGAACTGAACATGCTTCGATTTACCGTTCACAGGTTTGAGTCCGCCTTTCGACCATCAGGTATATGAGCGAGTCACGTGTTGTGGCTCTGTGGTTTTAACGAGGTTTCCTCTCTGTTTTCCACCGTAATAAGGTTGTGTGAAGTGAACAATCCCTCATCATATAAGTGAAATACCCTTGAGTCGACGTTAAACACCAATCAAACAAACAAACAATAAAATAGATGCTGTTCATTTGTCTATCCTTGTCCACTTGACCTCTTGTCATATTCCAAGCTCTATCTCGAAAAGAACTCAATGTGTTGAGCTAAAATTTATTTTATTTGACAGCTTGCATATTGGGACTGCACTACCATGGTTCTATTAATATAACAATCTTGGAAGTTAGTTTGTTATCCATCTGTCTGTTCTTTGCCCCCACTCTACCTGCTGTCATGTTCCATTGTCTGTCCAAAAATGTTCTCAATGTATTGAGCTGAAACCTGTTTCAATTAATAGCATGATGCTTTTGATGTAATGTTCTTGGAAGTCTGTTTTGTCCATCCATCTGTCCATCAATTGCCTTCCATATACCTCTTGTCATCTTCTGTTCTCAAAGAGTACTCAATGTTGAACTTTTTCAATGTTTTATTATTCTCCCACCATATTAATGGTCCTACTGGTACTGTCGTGGAAGTTCGTCAGTTGACCATTAGGTATATGAGTGAGTGATGATATGGCTTCGGCAATCGGGGTGTGGTTTTCAACAAGGTTTCCTCCAGGTTTTCCACCGTAACTAAGCAGTGAGCCGTTTGAAGTCAATAATCAGTTGTCATATAACTGAAATACCCTTGAGTACGACGTTAAACGTTAATCAAACAAATAAACCAACCATAATGGTTTAAGGCATAGTGTTACACCTGTCTAACTTGATGGGATTTTTAAAAGCACATATTCCTTTCATATTATTTGTAAACAAATGAAATATTGATATGACCCCCATGTTGGATGTTTTTAAATAACACATAGCATTAGAATTTGATAGTATCTGGGTAAATTATTCACAACACACACAGGTTTTGTTTATTTTCTATGTGTAAGCTGTATCAATCTAAAGAAAAATAAATAAATAAAATAAGCCTTGCAGAGCAATAAATGTTTTTTTTTAATCCTCTGTAGATTTATTTTGCTAGCCCTGAGAAAAGCAATTTTATGTGTTGTTTGTCTTCAGCAATTGATGAGGTAAATTCAGTAAATGTTAAGTGAATGTAATTGTATCCAGTAACAGTAAATTCTATATATTCTGCGTTCATGGGGACACCTGTAACAATTTACTGTATATTAGTATCTATTTAAAAGCCTTCCTACACATTGACCTTTGTCTAGTCAACAACAATAATGAAATAGAAGAATTCCCATCCGACAATAACAAAATCTAGAAATGTTAAAGACAGGATACTTGTCACTGATTGCTCTTTGATTGATTAACTGGTAAAGTCAGACTGAATATTAGTTAAGTTATTGTCGTCATATCTTCAACAAAAGTCCAATTAACCTTCAAAATATCAACCAGGTGTAACTTAATAATGCTTTAATAATACGCAAGATCTTCAGTTCTCATTATCCCTCAACCTTTAAATAAATGGCTAGACTATTATACCCTGAATCAACTCAAATTTCAGCCATGACAAATGCTAACTCTTTTGCTTGTTGGGAAAATGATACAGCATGTAATAGAACAAATTTATGTTTTCTGACAAATGTTGATGCTTCTAACTGTAAAATTAATCTTCTGCTTCTCAGACACAATGTCCAAGTCTTTTTTATAGCTTCCAAAATGGTCATTTTTATGGACGAATTTGAGGTGATTTAGGTTATCTGGACATGACTGGACATGACTCAACAGCTGATCGACTTGAAAGCAGGCAAAAGAAACTCTCTGATTGACAGACATAGAAAGAACACACCTTGATATAATTAATATACCACTAAAATAGTTCAAAAGTGTCAAGACAATTTACAAATCCTCCCTAAAACTTCATGCTGTGTAACTATTAAAATATATTGACAACTGCTGAATGACGACCTCCATGTTTTGAACGTTTGTGTGAATAAATACAAAGAATAATAATATACTTTAAAGAAAGAATTATGTTTTCTTGATAGATATCTGGTATTGTTAGCTTTAAAGCGATACTCTGGGCAGCAATAAAATACATGTAGGTAAAACAGGCATCATTTCTTGTGTTCAATTATGCTCTCTAATTTTCTAATCGAGCTATCGAGATTGGATCTTAAATAATGGGTACTGCACAAACTACAGTCAAATTTATCCACGCAGCCATGTCTCTGTACTTTTAACATTAAACAGAAGAGCTTTACAAAAATTGACCAATCAAATACACTGTATCTTTCTTTTCAAAATTGGTGCCTACGTCACAAGACCTGTAAAGTTGACTGTTTTAACCTTTGACAGTTGACACCTTGTTGACACATTTTATTAACCCGTAACACACAAGAGTGTTAGTCTATTGTTGTCATGGACACAGTTGGTTATGCCCAAAATGGTAACTGCCAGTTGTCATAGGAAGGTGTATATCTGTAACATACGGGTTATTTTATCAAATGAAGAAGCGATAAGTCAATGCCATATTTAAGTATATTAAATGGTAACCTTTCAAGGAAAATAGGGGTTATTACAGCCAGGAGTATCGTTTTAAGTATAATAAATGTTAACCTTTCAAGGGATATAGGGGTTATTTCAGCCGGGAGTATTTCTTTAAGTTAAGTTTGTTACCTAATGACATATGCTGTTGCTGCGGCACAGGTTTATAGTTATGGTCAAACTTGGCAGCACCCATGGATCTGATGAAACAAATATTCAAACACTGTTTTCTTCTATCTGTCTTTCAGGTATTTGAGTGAGTCACCAGATGTGGCTCTGGCAATCACGGGGGTGGTTTTTATGAGGTTTCCTCCCAGTTTTCCGCCATAATATTATAAGGCAAGGAGCAATGTGAAGGGGACAATCCATCATCATATATAAAGTGAAATACCTTTGAGTATGATGTTAAACCCCAATTAAACAAACAAACAAACAAACCTATCTGTATTCATTTATGTTGAATAAACAGTCGGCATACAGATATTTGCTGTAACTATACAAAGTTTGATAAAACAATACAAGCAAGGTTTGTTGTCAGGCACTTGTCCCCTCCTTCAAAGGATTTGACAATCTGGATGGTGTGAAGATCAATGGTCGGTTACAAAAAAAAATTTCTGATGAATGATTTATTAAACAATAAAAAATAAATTTATTGTGTGATGTATAAGTTTTGTCACTTGACATTTGGTTGATGTGGCTGTTTGTTTGCTAGATTATGAGTTAATTACTTTCTGACAGAGCAGTTTTTAAGTGTAATTCTGAATGATTTTGTATAAGTATTCTGTTTACAGAGTCAAGAAACATTATGTCTCTTCTGTTGTAAAACAAACAAATAATCTTCCTGCCCTCTGGCTAAGGGCAGTTTGTTTGAAGAGTTGCAATGCTGTTTTTAGATAGCTTCGGAGAAAAATTAACTGTCCAACACTATGGAAACGCTTCAAATCTTGATTGTGATAGTTTTTATACGCCTGTGATTTGATGTCTGTCTGTCCACTTTTTGGGTTTCCGGATGTTAACTTGAAAACCGCTTAATGAATTCGAATCAAACTTAGTATGTTTGTTCTATGTGACATGACATCGCTTGGGATTGATTTTGACATATGTCGGACTACAGGGAGCGCCACCTGCTGGCAAAGTCTTAATTTTGTTTCTGTATGTTTATTTTAAAACTTTTTATGGAATTCGAATCAAACTTAGTATGAATGTTCCATGTGACGAGACATCATTTGGGATTGATTTTGGGCATGTGTTGACATACAGGTGGCGCCACCTGGTGTCAAAGTCTAAATTTGGGTTTCTGTATGTTTACCGTCTTACTTCCATAAGTTCGGACAGAGAAATAGGCTTTACCACAGGGGGGTCTCCCATACCGAAGAGGGTAAATCGACATGTTGTTGTTGTCAGAGTCAAACATACACCCCATATCCCCCC
>JAVFBW010166933.1:0-11356 GCA_034783835.1 Mopalia ciliata
ATCGCTCACATAATTTGTGATTATTTTTATTGGGTCAGTGCATGGCTGACTGGTTGTGACACTCACCTTGATGCATTTGTCATTTTAACAAAAGGATAGAAAAACAACACAGTTCAGGAAACAACAATAAGCTCAAACTTAAATGTGTAATCCTATGGCTTATTTTTGCATCCTCTATTCGCGCTTGGATTACAAAATGTAGGCCTATATTGTAATCACAGATTCGCGCCCAACAGTTATTTTATCAAACGTACCCTTAGTACAGAATTAGCTTATAAATAGTTGACCTAACCGTATACTATACTATACTATACTATACTATACTATACTGCTAGTGTCATGGTATCCTTAGATACTTTCAGAATTAAGTTCAGAATTAGGCGAATGATACCATACTTCTACACTTTATCTTCTAATATATTTCATTTTTTTGGCTTTTCCTTGATTCAAAATGTTTCAATAAAACGAACAGTGGACGTCCATTCTCACTATTAATCGATTTAAACTGTCTTCCAGATTTGAGAACAAGATTTAATGGGACGTGCATAGGTCTCTCCCATTTGAGTATCGCCCATCGATGAGTATTCAACGACAGGACAGAAAGTTTTTTGGCCAGGTAAGAGGCCATATGGATTCAATCTTATTTTTTATTCGGGGGCAGGCCTAACTTCTAAAGGTTTTGGACAACTTGACGTCGTATCTCTGTTGACTATATACAATTCACTAAGATACGTATTCGCATCCATGGTACCATAAGCTTCAGCTGACTATGGCCAAGTAGTGTGGACCATGTTGTTATTTGAGTCAGGATTTAAATTGTATAACAATTATACGGCACGGCGAACAACATTGGATATTAATGATTGTTTAATAGTGGTTTGTCGCTATAGGCCTGTTCTGGGAGTATTTCACTTATGGGATTACCGATGGGCATTTCTTTGCTTTGTTTAAATACCAGGGCAATCTCCGTTCAGTGGTAGGTAAGTTATAGGGGCTCGCCGTGTTAAAACAAATTAGACCGGTTCACCGACATCATTTGACAAGATGTATGTATATATCACGAATTAATTTATAAAAGTGTCAGATCAATTAAAAACTTTCAACTAAGGTTGTGTAATTATGCGTGAATACATGTCATTGACGTCATTACAGTGTGACACTGCTTTAACTATAGGCTTAATATATATCTTTCTTGAAAGAAAGGAGAAGTAATCTGGAAACATTTCATGTTATACAAATAAAAAAATGGACAGCCCCCCGTGTATGAACACGATACTAAGGATATGTGACATGCGCAGATCATTTCAGCAACATGAACACATCATCTTTTCGGGTATTGTGAACTGGAAAACAACATCATGGCATATAGACCTTGAACTAGCATGGACCGGGCATCTCTGGGATTTCGCAGGAAACCAAGGTTCCTCCAAATACTCAAAGTCTAATCGCCTATACCATGTTGCACCCTTAGTGAGTCTAATAACAAATATTTTCAGAACTGGCACGGATATCGGCAAAGTAAACAAACCAGTGTGTGTTTGAAAGAAGTGCAAATGAACTGCTTACTTTTGTTTTCATAAATATTTTTTTCTCTATCTTCACAGAAATTACGGAGACCATGAGGTTGTGGAGAGTTATTATGCCCCTCCTCTGTTGCGTAACAAATTTATGCGATTGCGCTAAAATTCTGTTACTTACAGTCCCCATGTACAGCCATTGCTTAGAAATCAGCTCCATTGGACATGAACTCGTTTCAAGAGGACACGACGTATCCATTGTACTGGGCTCCCGTTTCAAACATGGGAACTGTCATAAAAGATCGTTTGACGACAAAACCAGTATAAAGGAAATAATATTTGAAGACGATCCCTATGTAGCATCCATGGAAACAGCAACTAAATCTCTGGAAGCTACACTTAAAAGTGACAAAGAGTTTTCGTGGCTAAGGAATATCAGATTTTCTTTCACGTTGATGCATGGAGTCAGCACTAGAATTTTAAATAAAGACGGTATCCGGAAGTTGAAAGAGTTTGACTTCGATCTGGTCATTGTCGACGGCAAGATGGGAATGTTTATGTATTGCATGTATCTCATACCTTATATGTTGGGAGTACCCTACGTGACCTCTAGCACGGTTTTTTCGGATTTTACTTCAGGGAGGCCATTCCTACCCAGTATTGTCCCTTCTGTTCACACCAGTTTTGCCAATGACATGTCATTTTTTGACCGAATTGCAAACGCTGCGAGCGACATTGGTATGTACTTATTGTCTAAGTATACCGTGCCAATGGATATTGTGAATCAAATGTTGCCTGAAATGACAAGAGATGGAGTCGTACAGCTGGCAGCGAATTCTAAGCTTTTCATCTTTAACATTGATCCCATTCTTGACTACCCGGTTCCACAAATGCCTAACCATGTTTTTGTCGGAGGGATTGTAACCAGACCAGCTGTTCCCGTGACCGGATTATTCGACAAGGTTTATAGTTCACCGTCGACCGAGAGAGTAGTTCTGGTCACATTCGGATCAACTTTTACCATATTGCCAAATCAAGTAGAAACTAACATGTTAAACGCTCTAAAGAAAATAAATGCATACGTTTTCTGGAAGTATTCTACAAATGATACCAACGGTAACGTGCAGCGAGTCACTTGGTTACCTCAAAACGACTTATTGGGGAATAAAAAAACAAAGCTTTTTGTCAGTCACTGTGGTCAAAATGGTTTATTCGAGGCTCTTTACCACGGTGTACCGGTTCTCTGCACCCCAATGTACGGCGATCAGTTTCACAATGCGGCTCGTATTAAGCACTGGAAGGTGGGTACAGACTTACGGTTGCGAACTTCTACGGAAGAAGATATCGTAAGTGCTATCAATGAAATGCTGGACAACCCTATGTATACCAGAAACATGAGAAAGGCTTCTGAAATGTTTCAAAGACATCCGCTACAGCCAAGAGAGAGAGCCGCAACCGCGATTGAGTCTATTCTTAGATTCGGGGGAACACATTTGAAATCGCGGGCCACTGAGATGTCTACGTTTTCTTACATGGGATATGACATTGTTTGTTTTGTTTTATGTGTATCTATTACTTTTACATTTCTGTTGATAAAATTGATTATATTTTTGTGCTGTAGGTGCAGACGAGACAACATTAAATATAAACAGAGTTAATACAAGTATCGCACTCAATGTTTTCCTTTGGCTTTCTGAGGAATTTATTTGTTTGCCATTCTTATGGGTGAAGGAAACCACCTTCAACGCCACATGCAAAAAACTAAGAAAAGACAAAACAACCACAAGACGTAATACAAATAAAAAATCACAGCTTTCTGTTTCTTCTTAGTTACAAGAGGTACCCATGTAGCATGAAGTTCCCTTCCCGCCTTATCCGCAGGTCATTGTTAGTATTCAAGGATATTCAAAGAGCCAGGAGGTGTGCTGGTAACTTACATCGGACGGGTGGGAGGAGTTTTAAGTTGCCTCGTGCGACAATGAACACGTCTGAACTGGTCGAGCTTCCTATCGTTTCCAATCCTCAGTGATTTGCACAAAGTTTCCATCCACTACTCTTTCTCCAAAAGGCGAGGTTGTATTTTTTTTTCAATACCTTTATGAATGCTATATTTCTGTTTTTGGGGTCCAAATTGTATAACTACGCTGACGACAACACCATAAGCGCTAGTGATACTAGTGTGGATAAAGTAGTTCAAATGTTGCAGAGGGAAACCACACATGCAACCAACTGGTTTAAAGACAATTATCCGTCAGCTAACCCACATAAGTTCCAAGCGATCTTGTTTGGAGCCAGAAATTGGGAAGACTATGTCCTAAATATCGGAGATATCAATCTTGAAAAGTTTGAAAACGTAAAACTTCTTATTGTTCATTTTGACATAAAACTTAGCTTTGAGGAGCACGTATCTGTCCTGCGTATAAAGCAGCTAGGCAAATAAATGTTTTGAAACGCTTTTCTAGACTCTTAGATTTTAAGCGCAAACTTACTATTTACAAATGTTTTATTATGTCAAATTATAGTTATTGTACCCCTGTGCTGACAATTTGTTCAAAAACGTTCTCAAACAAAATAGAAAAACTTAACGAAAGAGCCATCCGATTTGTTTTCAACAACTTTGACACCCCGTACGGTACATTGTTGCCCTCGAAATTTGTAAAATTGTCCAAATGATTCACCCAGAATATAGTGACACAGAAGGAGGGCAAGTATAACTTGCGAGACATCAATATTGTAAATGTCCCAAGATACAAAACCAAGAAGTATGGATACAAATCACTCAGTTACCCGGGTGCTAAACTCTGGAACCACTTACCATCAAACATGTAAACTGTTGAAACTGTTGAATGGTATGGGTGCACCTGTAGTATGTGCGACGAGTTACTTTGAGCACTTTATATCATGTACATAATTATGTTTGTTTTTATTATGCTTTGTGGATATCAGTTTCTGTCGAGTATTCGTGCGAGTCGTGAATCATGTGTCTGATCGCGTGGTTGTGAGTGAGTATGTCATAAATGTGTATGTCTGGAGTAAAAGGTTTCTGTCTTGTATAAAATCGTGATTCTTTAACTATGTTCATGTTTGTTTAAGTATGCTCGTTTCTGCCCTTTGTGATGAATATAAGTGCAAGTTGTAGATCTGATCGCGTGGGTGTGGGCGAGTAACAAAAATGTTTTAAAATTACTTATATTTTTAAAAACAAATAATATATTTTATATTCCCACAAATATATATGTATTTATATCTCTTATATTTAACCCTTTTTTTCTCATAATAATGCTTATTCTTATATCTAGGTTGTTTTTATTGTTTATTATTATCATTTAAGTCGGCATAAGTAGCCTTATGGCTAATGTTTATTGTATTGTACAACCGACATTAAATAAAGATTTTGAACTTGAACTTGAACTTGATGTAAATTTGGCCTTTTATCCTTTGAGTTCACCATCGTCATAAATGTGACACTTTCCTGAGTATGACGCTTAACACCAATTAATTCGCCAATTTAAAACAAGGCACTTAACTAAATACAAGTCATAGCCTTCTAACAAAAAAGTTTCTACAAAATGCCATACTTATACATATTGAGGAAGGGAAACAACTCTTATGTTGATTTTTTTACCAAATGAATTAAATTCATTTAAAAATTAAAGATATTGCTGAATTATTAGTTTTAAATCTGCAAAAAGATATAATATGAAAACTTCAACCAGGGTATCTCCAATAAATAACACAATTCATCATGAACTGATGTCAATTTATTTTACATTTCATCGAAAAGTTTTGATAATCCATTTAGAGCCCTCTTCGTAGACATACCATTGTTTAATATACCAGGCCTTGGACTTTTGTGTGTATTTGAAGGATTAATTTCCCAACAAGATGGTGAACTTAATGAGCGTGTTTGGGGTTCACACATTCCACTAGAGGGATGCTTCTAGATGGTCATGTCCCCCACGCTGAAAAATTAATCCTCACAATTGAATGACTAGAAAAATTATTGGCGATACGTTTGGAAAAGTCAGAAAATTGAAATGCTGCAAAGCAGACTGAAATGTGGGAAGAATGTAATTGCAATTTATTAATGTGTATCGGCAACAACAAAAAAAAGACACATGGTAACCGATTTTGCCAAACCGGTTACCACCTATGAAAAAGTGGTGACAGAAAATCGGTTACCAAACGTGGGCCTTAAGTCATACCTGCATCATGACCCTTCGCATCACATTAAGAAAGTATAGAAATAAATTCCATCACAAGGTAGCCAATCCCCTTACTCGAAATAAGATTAGCTTATTGTTTAAACCACACTGACTCACCATTGATGACTTGTGAGAAGAGTTCCTCAGGGGAATCCCCAAAGAAGGGGACACAACCCACCAGAAACTCATACAGGATTATTCCCATTGACCACCAGTCAACAGTTTTACCTGATAAATAAAAATAGAGACAAAACAAATTAGAGAGAAACAAAAAATTATTATTGAGGAGCCTTTTACTTTAAGCCACGCTATTATTACACACTATAATCAGAGATTGATAGAATTATTTTTTAAGGGTTGTAAAGAAGCCCCTCAAATTCAATATAAATTAAATTTCCCCTGAAAAACATTTAATATTTTCATCTTCAACTCCAATTTTAATATTTTAGTAAAATTCCATTTTAATGAGAGCTTCCATTTAAAATAGATGGGCTTTGATAACATCAAAGAGCTGCCAACCCACTTAAGTACGGCGTAAAACACCAATCCATAAATTAACCTTTAATACGTTGATCACAAAACTGCTAGGCAAAAAAACATTGGCACATGACCACCACATAAATATTTGGACCAAGTTCATTTCTGCTTAAAGTAGAAAGACCCCATTTTAAATACTGAATTAGGTATTGATGAAATAAAAACAATTCTAGTGTAGATTTAGATTGCCGGAACTCACCATAAGCTTTCCTTAAGATCACCTCTGGAGCGATATACTCAGGAGTTCCTATCACCTGTTTATCTCTGAACTGTGTGTTATCCTTGTCCAAGGCTCCTTCATACAGATTTGTAGTCACTGAAACATAAACAGGTACATTTAAGGAGATATGACATGATGATATGAGTCCCTATGACATTAGGGATCTCTAATTAATGAGTTTTTTTGCATGCTTAAAGGCTTGACTGGAACACCTTTCAAAATATTGTTTCTCTAGTCAAAGCTATAGTCCAGACGGTTCTACCCTGAATAAAACTATAAATGATTTTTAAAGGCGTATTTTCTGATGGTTCTGCGTATCTTCTTATTTCTTTTCGACTTATACTGACCTTGTAGAGTAGTTTCTGGCTATAATGTGTACTTCTTATGCTATAAACATCTTTGACTATTTTCTGTTACTTTTCCTGTTATTTTTGCCTTAATGTATTCAGAATTGAGTATTTTAATATATAATATTTGTGTGGTATTTCACACATATTTGTTTACTGAATTAAATTATGTGTGAAAAATACTCGAAATACACAAGGCAGACAGGTCTGTATAAGCCTAGAGGATTGTTTTCTGATTCAGAGAAATGTCGGCGCCACCTATAATAGTTACATGCTAAAATGACACCCTTTTGGAACCATTACCAAGAAGCAAAAGGCTTCGACTCTCGACTACATGTTTGTGGGACTGTTACACTTCTTCAACATATTTGTAACCCAGGCCAAGAGAGAAAATTTCAAACTCTTTCTTCTCTTCCATGGAAACTTTTTAAAATTTAATTTGAACAGCTATTTTTTGAAGAGCATTTAGTGAACATGGTTGTTGTACAGTGCTTTTTTGAAATTTACTGGTTTGATGTGATATATACAAAAATATTTGATATATGTTGACTTCATAGTTATAAATTTTAATGTTTAGATCCTATGCACACAAAACGGTTTGTCTGATTTGTGTTCATTCTCAATAGTATTCCACTGCATAGAACATATTTTTCTTTGAAAGTTGATGTGTTGTTGTCTTTAATTCATTATGATTGATTCATTGGTGTTTTATGCCATGCTTAAGGGTATTTCACTTATATGACGGTGGTGTATTCCAGCAACATAACTTTCTTTGATAATTGATGTGTTGTTGTCCTAAATTTATTAAGACGATTTTCTTAACCGTTGGGCTGGCAGGTTGTCATACGGCTGAAGGAACCATACTGTTTCAACAGCACCCTATTTTAATGACTCGATTTTATCCCTTCATATTAAACAAAAAATTTGTAAAGTTGTTCAAAATTTGAATTCTGTGATCAAATACTGTGGATTCTCTAAGATTTTTTTTTTTGTTTGCGTCTTTTTTGTTTATAAGCATTTTTTAAAATCTTCTTTCTAATATCATAATTGTAGAAATAAAAGAGTTTGAAAAACATACAAAACAATCACCAGCATTTCATTAAACACTAAAACTTTTTTACAAGGGTTTTTTGAGGAGATGTGTTAGTGCCCGAGAAACTAAGGATCAATTGGTTTGTATGGACAAATCAAGTTATGAGAAGATACTTACAGTTCATTAGACCCATTTTAGAGAGGCCGAAATCTGTGAGTTTGATATGACCTGTAGCCGTTATCAACAGACTGAAATAAGACAAAAAAGAGCAGTTACTAATAAGTGCCGTACTCGCAAACAATTCAGTTTAAAGAAATTTAGTATAAATAATTTGCTAAAAAGTAAAAACTATATAAACAGACATGTGTAGTTTTTCTCTTGGACATTTTCAACTGCTGTGTTAAGTTTGCTTTATTTCAATATTTGAAAAACTTTCCAATAAGTACAATATTGTAACCTGTCAGTTATGTAATACTTGGTCCACAAGAGAAAGAGAAACCCATGTACTTAATGGTTTTTTTAACTTACTTGTCTGGTTTTAAGTCCCTATGAACCACACCGTAACTGTGCAGATATTCCAGCGCCAATACAGCCTCAGCAAAATAGATCCTAAAAAAACATATACGCCAATAAGAGTAAATTCACAGCATAGAACAATTCACTTGTTTATATTACACATCAGATATAAAAATTTTCAGTTGCTTTGGTGAAAATGCTTCCCAGCCTCAAAAGAAGAAATGTTTAAAAGTTATCACCATATGTATTTAAAGAACTGTATAATATGGAATAACACATCATACATATAAACTAGTTATCTGACTTACTGCAGAGTGTACAACTCCAATGAATGAAGAACACCACAAGAACCGAAGTTTGTTTGTTTGTTTGATTGGTGTTTAATGTTGTACTCAAGGGTATTTCACTTATATGACAACAGTCACAAATATTTAACATCACAAACAAATCTGCTCCCCCGTTACCCTTTAGCTCTGTGAACACCAGGGTAACAGAAAACAACCTCTCTTCTCGTCTCTTACGATCGACCGAGGAAGCCGAAGGAGTATTCTGCAGGGCCATGGCCCACCCGCTCCCTTACGGGAACAAGAACCAAAGAGAAGATACAGGAAACATGGTACAGTAAGTTTAAATGGGTGTATGTTGACCCTCAGATCACACATGAAGTTTCCACCAACCTCCTGATAAGTTTACCTGTCAAATAAATTCCTTACCTGGCCATATCAAAAGGAAGTGGTCCTAGATTCTTCAGCAGCGTGGCACAGTCTCCCCCTTCCACATATTCCATCACCATACACAGGTGTTTCTGAAATAACATTCCACCTATATAATATCATCTCATCCACATACATCTTCAAGACTTTTATATCCAATTGTTTTAACACATCAAACAACTGACTTATTAGCTAGTCATTTATATATGGATTGTTTGTTCTGTGTTTAACTCAGTTATTTCATTGAGTTCAAAGGGGGAAGAACCTACCACTGGCGGAAGATAATCTCAACAGGCTTCTTTTTTCCCCAAGACTCGGAGATTCTGCTTTAAAAATTCTGGACTTAAACTAAAATCACAGGTTCATGTCATGCAATATCTGTTTTATTTTCATGCAATAAATGCATTTCATGTAGTATCTGGAATCACCTTTTGTATACACGTAGCGAAGTATTTTTGTATATATGATGGGTAATACTAATCAGGCTGGTTGATTTGTACATCACGAGTATGAAAAGTAAACACAATAATCAAGAAATACATACACATGTAGGGGCATGAGAAACACACAGGCAAACAAAGCCAACTGCTCTCTTACACGAAGTATAACAAATAAATAGACAAAAAATTGGGCAAAGCAATGTTCAGGTACACAAATACAGAGAGCCCTTCATCATACATCATCTCACATCCTTTCCTAGCTCAAACTTTTACAAGTACATAAAAACATCATTCACAAAATCCTCAGAATCATGTAAATGATTCTTAAACCCACCTTTGTTTCAAAGCTACAGTACATGCTGACAACAAATGGGTTGTCAGTGAAGGTCATAATATCTCTCTCTGCAAACACCTGCTCCATCTGGTTACGGAGCACCAGGTTACCTTTACAGATCTTCTTCATAGCAAACCTTTGTCTGGTCTCTTTGTGACGCACCAAATATACAGCTCTGACAACAGACAAAAGTACATATGTGATAATAAAAAATCTATAATAGGTTAAAATTGTGAATCTGTACTTTTTCTTTCAGTTCTGTGTCATGGAGTTGTCTCCTCTTTGTTTGACAAGTGAGTTATTTCCCTTGATCATTGTATATCCTGATTAACTACTCTGAATTCAGACATTTAAGACAATCATGGCAATAAACAATAGCTCATACTCCTCATCTCTGTGAGGCCTAAGATGCACTGCTCTGATAATAGATTGGCAATATTAAACACACCAACATAAAGATTATAGATATATAAGTTCACTTTGACACAAAGGACTCACCCATAAGCACCATTAGAAACAAGTTTGATCGTCTCAAAATCATTCTCAGCAGGGGTTCTTTCTCTCTTAGCCTTAATGTGATCCTAAACATATAGGTTAGATTGTCATCAAAGTTTAAAACAGCTTTGTAATCTCAAATAGTAAATAAACTTATTTGTTCAGTAGCACTAAAAAATATAAAAAATAAACATTATGTTTAACCAATCTGTTGAGAAAGTTTCCTACAAATTTATGTCTGTCTTTTCTACTAAATAATATGAATGATTTATTAAACATCATTATCAAACTTAAATTAAATTTGAGAACATTTTTTATCTGATAATATATGTCCCATAAATTTTTTTTACAACTTGGCCTTTAGTTAATGTATATAATATTCAATATTATTATTAAAACCAAACCTGCCGATGTACATTTTTGGCTTTTTTTTTACATACCCCTGTGGTGCACTTAGCACAAGACCCCAGCATTACCTTTAACAATGCTTTAGTAACAAAAATCTAAAAGATGACTTTAATACTGGACATATGATTTTATAGCTAAGATAAAACCTTTGGACATATATAGGCGGGTATGGTTTTAAGTCCTAGGTAGATTAATTACAGCTGTATGAATACAACCGCCAGCAGAACAATCTGGTTGTTTAAGTAGATTCTAGTCAAACCTGTACCTACCCCTGATTCGTCTGTTTCTGGAGTATCAGGGCGATCTTCACAGCTAGCCAACTCACTCATCTCTAAAAACACAAACAAACACATCAGTTACTTCAATATTATAATATAGTATTAGTGAGAGAATGTAAAACTTATAATAGAGTTCCACGACATGGGGCCAAATATTTTTGTTTTTGTATTTAACTGTATTTAAATACATTTTTTTAGTATTTGTATTTGCCTTTTTAAAACAATAGTACTTGTATTTGTTGAAAAATACTTTGTAAAAGCATTTTTAAATTAAAATATTTTTGAAATACTTTTGAAATACTTCTGTTTAAAA
>JAVFBW010166944.1:0-11355 GCA_034783835.1 Mopalia ciliata
ATCTACTTACAGGCCCTAAAACTTACAACTGGTCAAACTCTCAGCATTATGTGCTATATTATACAAAATTTTAATTTCTTGTAAAACAAAAAGAAAAATGATAGGGTATAATATATTGCCACAGTCCATCTACTAAAATGGTTGTCGTATCTAGGCGTTTCCAGATTAACTGGAAATTTAAATTGTAGACACTGACACTAGGCCAGGGATATGGCCGAATTTGGTTGTTGAGGTGAGTTATATTATGTAAACTCAACACTTTGGTTCTGTTTTATTATTTGCTTCTTTCATTAGCATTTTTATATATTACAATATAATTCTGCAATGTCCTTTCTGGAGACATAAAGAGTGAAGATAATGCACATATTCCCACTACCATCAGTTGACAGAAAATAGTACGCTGCACGGAAGATGTCGGGGACACAATAATCTATAGAATTCCCCATACGATTTGCAACAAGCTGGGGAATTTTTTACGTTCTTTTCACTATATACGTGTTAAAAATATCTGACCTAAGCCTTTGGGCCTAAAAGTCACTAATGTCCATATAAAACTGTTTTGGCCTCTAAAATGTTAATGTCCTACTTAGGATCGCTGAGGGGATCATTTATGTTTGTCAGAAGATGAAGGAAAATTCTGATTACAAATAGCCAAAACTGAATTTTTAATTTACGGTTTAATTGAAGCATTTGGCTAGTTTATAGCAATAAATGGACTAATCACAGTAGACGATTCTCCCCACTCTGATTTATAAGTCATATATTGATGAACAGTTCCATTATTGACTGAAGGTCACTCGCTATTTGTGCATTACAGGTCAAAAGATCTATCGACATAAAGCTCTCTCTCTCTCTCTCTCTCTCTCTCTCTCTCTCTCAAAATATGGCTAAAATGGAACCCTTTAGGGGTCTTCATGGCTCTGGAGAACCCTTTATGGTTCTCGATGGAACCATCATAACAACTGTTTCAAGTATCTCTGCCCTTCTTCTTTCACCAAATAATCATTTTTGATTGAAGGTTCTACATAGAACCATCCTCTGTTCTAAAGAACCGTCAAGGAACCATTATTTCTTAGAGTGCACCTGCTGTTGTGCGTTACATTTTAGACCAATCTGCTAACCGGCCTATACATGTCAAATTTGGACACTACAGATATTGGAATAGTCAGCGTTAAAACCCGTCTATTTCTGTGTCATGGAAACATAAAATTTGTTGTATTTTAAAAAGTTCGCTGCAAATGTATAAAATTTGTTCTTAACAAGGCGGTAATATATTCTACTGCCTCCTTCTGGGCATAGAAAAGACATACTCGTTCAGGTAAAGTGATGGTTACCTATTCAAACGAACTTATACATTTAGCGCGTTAGAAACAACATACTGCGATATGAGCCACCAAACTTACGCCTCTTTTTTGTCGATATCATATCAGTTTGCAATTTCTTGGATCTCCAACAAATTGACATATTTCTGTTCTAGAATATCGAAGCTTTAAGATGTCTATGTATCCACACTGTTTAGACCTAAAGTCCTTTTCTGACGGTGAGCCCATTAAAGAGTAGTAGCAATGCACAAAAGAGATACAAATTACACCTCCTACACCGAAGAGCGGCGATACCCGTAAAGAGCTTAGAAACAGCAATCAATGGAACTAAATGTTGATAGTAGATAGCTCTTAGGGTATTTAACCGTAAGCGACTCTTGTCATATATAGACCTCCATGGCAGTGTAATGGAGGCTATTGTGGGCACAAAAGCTTTGAATGGTTGACCGCGAAAACAGCTTTAAATAGATTGGTTTTAACGTTTAACCAGCTTTCTATCCGTTTTTAACCCAAAATACTCGAACGATAATGTCCACTCATACCAAAGCTGATTCTTGTAAATGTTTTAAGTCCAATAGAGTCATTTTTAGAATCGCTTCCAATGTCATTAAATTGGCTACTTATCAACTGAAAGGAGCAAAGGAAATCTGCTTCATGTATATCACAGTGCTGTTTTCTTTTACATTTTAACGCCCCTTTGTGGATGTTAGGGTGATGTAAAAATGACAAAACAGGCTTTATTAAATTAACAACTTTTGTCCTATTATTAGGGAACTTACGAATAACCACGTCAAAAAATGTTAATTTACGACAATACCCAATTAATTTAGTTTGAGAAAAAAGGGATCAAGCCTACGTTTGTGACCGTTTATATTTATAATTATATTCGCAGTGGAATATCAAGCGTCATCACACTCCCGAAGTACACTTTACGTTGATGGCACCACATAAAGGAGACCTCAAATGACGTCTCCCGTGAAAATAAAAAGTTATGCCGAGCTCAACACAAAGGTGAATGCCGAGTGAGTCAAAATTGGGAATCGTCGAAGAAGCAGCACAAAGTGTAACTCGGCATGTTGTTGGCATTGATTGTCCTATAACATCAAAAGTAGGGCCTACATATCACATTTGCAGTTCGTGTTATCAATTTTCTCAAAGAACACCATACTGTACCTTATAAAGGGGAACGCGACCGCGAATTTCCAGCGCCAGTCAGCTGTTATTTGAAATAACACACGCAGTTCCAGCTCCCGTCAACTGTTATTTGAAATAACCACCGTTATATCGAAGATTCGCCTAATTACCACAAAATAAAGAATTCAATATTTTTTAACAGGTCTACGCGGATTGATGATGGCGGTGATAATTGCCGCCTTGATGAGTGATCTGGACTCCATATTCAACAGCGCCAGCACACTGTTCACTATTGACGTTTGGAAACGAATCCGCAAGATGGCTTCCGTTAGAGAACAGATGTTGGTTGGCAGGTATTCACTTTAATTTCTTAAGTTTTTTTAAAGATTTTTTTCTCTATGGACAGCCATACAATGTTATTAAGCAGTGTGAACGATTATAATGGATTGAAAACAATGTATTTCAATAAAAATTTATTAAGGCGGAAGCATCTCTACATTTTTCCAACAAAATATGACATTAACATACATGCAGGCTTATGTCAGTACAGTACCTATTGTAATTCTATAGTGACTAACAAAGTAATAAAACACAACGGAAAGTTTAAGCACAGCAGTACTTTGACACTACAGTTTTAATATGTGGCTTGGATTTCTAAGAATTTGATTAAAAATTTGTCCATACTTTTTCAATTTCAGATTATTTATCGTAGCCATGACGGGTTTGGCGGTTGCCTGGGTTCCGGTTGTCAAGGAAACACAAGGAGGACAACTGTTCATTTACATTCAAGAAATCACGAATTATCTCGCTCCGCCATTTGCAATGATTTTCCTCTTGGCCATTTTGGTTCCTCGGATTAACGAAAAGGTAACCAGGGCAATTAATAAGATAACGTTGTTGATAGGTTTTTCCATTAGCACATCTTTTTCCTGTCCCGGCCACTGCACATGTCTTCTATGTGGCATACTGCATGTGAGATTTTTGATAAGAACTTCTTGAACCCATTTTTGCGTATAGGGTGACGTCATTTAGAGATGCATATTTTGAGTAACGGTAAAGGTTCGCAAACCTAGGTTATTCTGATATCTTTCATCCATAAGGTGATTCCCCTTAACTACGGTATCTTGGTTGGATATGCAAAAAGTACAGTCGACCAATCAACAGATTACAAAGGAAAGGAAATGAGTGAAGTCGTTAATATAAAATGCGCTGTGAGATTGCACCTCAATCAAACAAAAAACAATAGCTTCCATAAAATGATTAACTTAAGGTACATTTCTCCACTCAAAATTTTGGGTAATTTGCATGCACGAAATTGACCAAATCGGAAAGACATGGAGTAGTTCAAATTGAACAATAGATGGCACGCGGGTCTGCATGATATGTTATTTTATGAAAAATCATGACCTGAATGGCGTTTCTTGTACAGTATTTTGAGCACTGCTTCCACACGAATAGTTAGTTCAGCTGCACCGGAAGGCAACGGAATCGTAAAAAAGACACATTACCTGCACTTTCAAATTTCACTCAGTATTCAGCAATACCTTTGAACCTTGGTGTTGACAGAATAAATAATGCTTAATTTTTTTTTACATTAGAATTGTTGTCAAAGTGTATTTTTGTTATTTCAGGGAGCCTTTTGGGCGCTGATGTTGGCCCTCGTTACTGGGGTCACTAGGTTAATCCTAATCTTTGTTTATCCTTCGCCATCGAAATGTGGCGAGGCAGATACTCGACCGGCCATTCTAAAGGACTTCCATTATATGTACTTCGCTATGTTGTTATTCGGGTTGACAGGCATAACAGCACTGGCCGTGAGTCTAGCAACCGAAGAACCGGATGAGGAATTGGTGAGACATTTTTTCCAATGTATACCATGCAAATGGAGGATTTAAAGGCGAGCAAACATTTACAAGAAGTAACTGGGGCATCCTGTTTTATTTAAAGTAGTCTTCCAAATAATTGTTTGTTACGAAGCGTTCAAGCCAAAGAAAGTTATAATGTTGCATATTTACGAATTTACATAGAGTTACGGAGATCGACAAATCTGTCGACCATGGAGCATTGTGTCTGGCAACGAGGCGAAATGAAAAATTCAATAGCTAATCAAATTCGGTTGATTCTTCCATCAAACCAAGACTGGATGCTTGGAGAATTATAAGCTTTTCACGTCAATCCTAGATTGAAAATATCAATATGAATAAGGAAATTAATTTAAAACGCCACACCGACCTTCTTACCTTGGAAATACGGAGACTAAATATAAAAAAGATTATGCCTTGGCGTTCGGCAAAATATGACTTACTCATACAAACTGTAGACCATTTTTTCAGAAACTTTGTAGTTGTTTTGCATTGGCTTCGAGGTTTTATTGCTGGTTCGAATGTAAAAGTAATTATAAACTTCAGTAATTAAACTTGCTTAGAAACGCCTTACAAAGAAACATTGTCTCTTTACTGAACTATTTATCAAAAGAAATATTGATAACGACATGTAGAAATGTCATAATGTGAAAGAATTTTTCATTTCAGCTTATTCGTACAACGTACTGGACGCGTTTTGACAAAAGAAATCTTCAACTAGGAGACGACCACGACACAGACGTAAACGGCTCTAAATCTGGCGTCGATAATTTGGCTTTAGACGTTGTAAACGTCGAAAATAAAGTTGGCGTTGACGGCAAAAACGTGGTGGTACCCTTTGTAAAAGACGATCATGGAAATAAATTAGAAATTTTTAAAGATCCGAAGATATCGGAAAATGGATTGGACGACATTGAAGGTAGGGTTACAGGTGTCATGTTACGCAATATACATTTAAACGGTACACACAGGGTTATATGTTTAGACCTGCTCTGTATTGGCTCCTTGGTGATTAAGTTCTTTAGTGATTGGTGATTGTCCTGATGTAGTCTTTGTTTGTTGCCGATGGCGTCGAGGGTAGTTTTATTCACCCATTGGGCGGCATGATGCATGTGAGTGAATTTCCCTTAAGTACGGTATAGAATCCGAAAATCCGAAGTTAATACAAAATACAACATCTGCTATTTCGGTGTTTATCACATACAGAATGTATGGAACTGTGCCATTTTCTTAATTTTTTTGATGTTCAACCAGTCAAAAAACTAATAATGAGCAATACAGTGATGAATCTACATGTATTTCATATGAACGCCGACAGGAGTTGATTTTTTTCGATTTTATTTACTTACAGATGGTGAACAAACATGTTGTCAACGATTCTATGCCATGCTGTGTGGCGCCAAAACTGAAAAGGTTGACCCGGAAGCGGAAAGAAAAATGCGTGAACATTTGATGCACGTGGCCGAATTAAAGCAAGATCCCACAGCCAGACTGGGTCTCATTTGCGGACTTATTTTTATTCTTCTTTTCGGGATTGCTATGTATATTTTTTGGTCATTCTGGTAATATATCCCTTAAACGGTTAAATAAACGAATACATATATAAAATAAATAAATAAATAAATAAATAAATAAATAACAACCCATCAAACAATCAAAGAAACAAATAAACGATGTTCAAAGTGTGCAATACTGTTGGTACTCGCGTTAGAGCCAGTTTAATGACTCATTTTGGAACTGAACTGTTGAGGACTATTCCTGACGTTTATAGAATTCATTACTATTCAATAAATATTCACCAAAATTATTTGAGGCCATTTGCTTTAGTCAACTAATCCAGAGTCGTGATTATTCAATGGGTGTCAATGTTATAAGACTCAGAAACGATATGGCACAGGACCCAAAGAGACACAGAGAAACCATACAATTTTGTTTGCCCCCATGAAACAAAACTTATAAGAAAAATAAATAATATTTTTTGTTAGTACATTTATCACTGTGGTGTCCCCTGACCTGGATCCCCTAAGCTTGTGTGTGTTTTTTTTTTGCTTATTGGTTTATCCACCTTGACAGTCCACCATATATGTGTAAATAACCAGTTCAGTTACTAAATTGACTTAAATGCAATTACGAACGATACCTACAGACTAGGAACATCTTTTTTTTTATATATAACTATGAATAACATTCTATATATTAAGACTCACTTCATCCTCTCCTTTAACCGGGTAACAAGGAAACCATTATCCTTACTTTGTGCTTCACCTCTCTGTTAATGTTAATTTCATTTATTTGTATTAGAATATATGTCTGCAATATAAATTTATAGAAAGGTACGAGCATATGATCCAAGCAAACTACAGTTTTAAAATTTGTATTAATTGGTGTTTCAACTTTCTGTTCATTCTGATTAAATTTAACTATAATGAAAAGAATAATTTTTTGTATTAAAAGAAAGTTTGAACTAGAAATTTATTGAAAAATACCAGTAGATAATCCTACCATTTTATTAATTGGTGTGTACCATACACATGTAATACATTTACAAGCTAGTGTTTGACTTAGCTTATTTTCTATCCTTGAGGACAGCGATGGATACCAATTATACTTATGCGGAGGACACACGAGCGAATACAATCTCCCGATCGCGGCGATTATACCATTCGCTGAAAAAAATCGCCTAGTGTGTCCAGCCGGCGCCAGTGAATATGATCACCGAAGCCGTCCGGCCGACCTGTCGCATGGATGAAAGATTTAGGCCGACTTTTAATCGTCAGCGATAGCAAATATACTTAGAGAGAATATTGTTTAATTGATCCATACTTCTTACATTACTTGAAAAGAACTAAAATGAAAATTTCTTCATTTTCACTGCTTAGCTTCCTAACACAGATTAACAATAACTATCTTTTGAATGGTAGTATCTTGAGTTTCTACAAGTCGTGATAAATTACCTTCTACAAAAAGAGACATATAAGAGTAATTATTTAGCGAAGTATGTTTTGCTTTAGATATTACCCACCGTTTTCCTTTTGATAAATTTCAAAAACTGAATCTGTTATATTTATCTTCATTTATAAATATACTATTCGGAACTATATATTCACATACTTTGTATAGAGTTTATACCAATCCCAGGTATACTCGAGTATACCCAACTTAATTAGGATTAAGATCTGGATATACAATACGATGCTTTAGCGTCCTTTAATAAAGTCGTCGCGCATACAGAGGGATGATTTGCGTCTACATTGCTCAATTGCGTATGGTTCGAGGGAGCTCCCAATTGCGCTGGTTTTCTCAAAGCGTCAGGGGCAGCATTTGTCCGATTTGTTTGTGATGTACATGTATTTGTATTGCTTCTGGCAATTGCCCTATCTTATGATTGTGTGTTGCCAATGACGTAAAAGATAAATGGGTTTCTGTCCCATTTGAGCTGTCACGCTAGTGTATGCTGGAAACCCACAATACGGCGTTGACCCCCAGTCCAAGAAAACATAGCTCAATCGATGGAGCGTGACACCGTAAACCAAATATATCGGGTTCAATTCCCTCTGTTAGCATGGTATTTTTCTTTCTCTATATTCTAAGGATACTGATAAAGTATGCATATATATATATTTTTTTTGTGTATCTTGAGATTACATATTGTATGTTCTCTGAAAGGTTAAGATTTGAGGCGGTTGTCAACCAGCTACCTGTGATACCCAGGTAGACAGACGGCCATTGTTATCTGCTTGTATCTCCTCTTGGATAAAGTAGACGAGAGTTGCTTATCCAAACCAACACTGAAAAACCATTGAGCGATCTAAGCTTCAACAGAATGCAACCCACTCAAACAAGGTGGGGTAATTAAATTACCATAAATCACCCGGAAAACGTTATTGTATAGCAACATGCCTGTCATATCCCTACTCTTTAAAGATAAAATATTTTTAACCTTTACAAAATCAGAAAATAATATACAAGCACTCTGTAACCCTACTAATATTTCCGAAACAACCCTTTCAATAAACAAAACAATAATAAACCTTTATAGAAAACAACTACTCAGATATGGTTATTTTGTTTGTTACTGTTTGTCTGCGTGTCTATTAATCATTGGCACCTTAATAACTATGTGGATTATTTTATTACATCATTATACTGTTATATAATAGAACAAAGTTGTGGAAAAAAATATTTTTTATACGCCAATATATACAACAAATACAGATCTACTTATCCTGTTTGTAGTAACTCTTTATATTTAAATAAACAGTTGTGTAAATATTCCCTCTCTTGTTCTGAATTTCTTCATGGCTCACCCATTATATTGATTTATTGGTAAATTGGCCTAGATAATGAGTCTAGAGCATGGAGTTTTCTGAAAGATGGATTTTGGTTCGTGTTGTTTCAAGTTCTTGTTGTTAACAGATAAGAAGCAAAGCAAATCTGGTTGATTTATTGATTGGGTATGGTTCTACGCCAAGCTAAATAATATATCAACCACATCTTCGGGATCCAAAGTTAACACATGGATGTATTAACCTTGGCATAGTAGCAACCTTTATAGCGGTATCTGGGTCGACCAAAAACACGTGACTCTTGTGCTGTAGAGCTTGGCTGATAGGTAAGTGTACCGACGATCATTGGTGCATTTGCCAATACAAATCCAGCATATGAATCTAGATCAGAATACGAATAGGCAGCGTTATATAGCATGGTATCTCTATAAGCGACTATATATAGTGTTATTATGTGTTCGGAAAATGACAAAGCCTTTTGCTGAGCTATAATGCATAGCAAGAATAGTTTAGCGACAGCTTTCCAATGGGGTTGACCCTAGCTATTAATCAGGAACTTTTACGTTTTAGAAGTCGAGAGCTAGAGTCCAAATCCTTGCACAGTCCACTTTTTGAACACTCTATAATTGTGGAGCTCTCCTGTCAATATAGGTAAAGATGCACTAGGCTCATTTTGTCGGCTGCTTTGGGGGAATTTTTGTTTGACACTTGTAAACTGTTTTAAGCGTTAAATACAATACATGTATGTCGAATTAGCAAAATTGAAGATAAACTGGTGTGTAGATATACTCTCCAAAACCCCCCAAAAACGTAACTTTAATTTTTTTTTTATCCAAGTAAGAATTTTCAACATAATTTTAAATACAGAACTAAGCATCACATTGCATTGAAAAATTAAGCAGACTTGTTGTTTAGATTTCGAAGTCCATTAAAATGTCAAAATTTATCACATTAAGGTCTATAGCGCTCATATGACGTCAATGCAAAGTCAATACTGTAACACAGCCCGGATCCGTCTCGGCATAAACATGATCAATCGACGAATAGGGTTTTGCCGAATTCTCCATTCTTGTTCAAGAGCCTGCTGCAGTTCTTGCAGATTTTGCGGGGCTGGATATCGGCTGCGCATGCGTCTATTCAAATCATCCCACAAATGTTCTTTGGGTTTGAATCTGGCGATTTGGAGGGCCAGAGCAACACTGTGACGTTCTGGTTATTAAGAAACTCAACAGTAGCACGAACTGTGCGCGGCCTAGCCGAGCGTTGTCATGCTGAAAAACGTCTCTACGGAGGTCCATTATGGGCAGCATGTGTGGTGTTAAAACCTCATCTCTGTATCGAGCGGCGTTAAGGTTGCCAGGGTTGTACACCAGTTGAGTTTTCGGGCGCGGGATATGGCACTCCACGTCATCACATTTCCTCGCTTGAAATTGTTGACCTCAAGGACGCAGTTCCTTGCGAATCTCTCATTCCGGCGTCTGTAGACACCAGTACGACCATCTCTTCTCTGCAGCTTGAATATGGATTCATCGCTAAACCAGACTCGCCTCCAGTTTCGCAAGTTCCATTCCCTTAATCTGTTGCACTATCGGACCCTTGCACGTCAACGCTGTTGTCTCAATACTGCGCCGAAGTAAGGGCTTCTGGCGCGTAAGTCGTTTTGACGGAGATGGTTTCTGACTGTGTGTGCCGATATTCTCCGGAGACCTGGGGCATTTGATGCGGTTTCTGTGGCTGTTATGGTCCGGTTTCGCAGATGAAGTAACAGGATGTATCGATCTTGGGATGCTGTTGTGACACTGGGTCGACCAGAACGTTGACGGTCAGCTGTTGAACCGGATTGCTGGTACCGTTGGAAGAGCCTGGAAATCGCGCTCCGGTGGACATGATAACTGCATGCATTCTGTGATTCATCGGCCAGGAGACGACCAATTACGACGTTCCGGGTAGCTGCGTCTAGTCTTCACATATCGTAGCAGGTGAACAACTGAATTAAATTGAAGGCTGTGTATCTTTTATACCCATTAAACTCGCTTTATGATTAGGCATAATTCGCACGTGCCACTGCCCTAAGTTTTCCCCTACGCCTTCACCGTGCAGCGTTACACAAAGACTGACCCAAAAGTCACGTGTGTTCAACAACCACTATCAGGTCCAAATGTTTGGAAGAATTAATGTTTTAAATTTTGTTTGTGATGTTGCGTTTCTTTTTTGGGAGAGTATAGTAATCTGAAGCCATCTTACTAAAAGACCTCTGCAGGCCTGTTGAGTGAAATATTCAGCATGGTTATGTTCAGGATTTGTGATCAGCTGGGTACAAAGAACGTTCTATTTTGGTTTGTATAGCTTCCTTTCAAACTCTGATTTCGGATGCAGCTGAACACGAAATATCATCTTGAGCAAGCACAATGAATCATATAACCTCTGTCCATGATCTCACAACGACAACTGCGTGTACTTTGTGAAAAGTACACGCATGTACTTTGTGAAACGGCTACATAAGGCCTCAATAGAAGAAACAATAGTTTGATCCTCTGTTTTAGAATGGAGGTAGGATAACCTCAAATTAATATTTGAAAGGTACAAGTTAAACAGTATTTTCGTTATTTTTGGATAACACTTTCCTAGTTTGAACAGATTCTAGTTCAGAAAATTTTGCAGGTTGAAACCCGTACGGGAATCGAACCCACGACCCTCAGAGTAAGGCACCGAATCGCCAGCAGTAAATGCCGGCCACCTAGACCACTCAGC
>JAVFBW010166955.1:0-11354 GCA_034783835.1 Mopalia ciliata
CGATGAGGAGCCTGTACCGCCTAAAGTAGGGAGGGCAGGCTCCAAGCGGTTAGCTAGCAAAAAGGTAGCAGTAAAACCACCTCCAGAGGAGACCACGTGTAGTACACAGGCCGAAGGGTCCGTGCAGAACGTCCCTTCCACGTCTACTTTTTCAAGTGAGGTTTTTCTAAATAACTTTCTTGATAAAATGACAATCATGTTTTCCGACAAACTGGACCATATGGCTAATGTTTTTCAGGGTTGTCCGCCTGAAAAAAGGAGACGTGTTAATGATTTAGATGTATTGTCAGACGAGTCCACAGACGTGGAGGCCGCCATTTTGAAAGGCCCAGAGTCTGTTGACATTCAGTCTGCAGAGGAGTTTGACGATCTGGAGACTGAATTAATTGATGATGACGTTGCTGGGCCTGAGATTGATTCTAAAATTGCCCAATTAATTGACACTAAACTTACAAAACAAATGTCTACAGAAAGGATAAAACAGAAGTTTTTAGCCTATAAAAGGCCATCAAATGTAGCTTTTCTTGTGGAAACTAAAGTCAATTCCCCTATCTGGAATGAGCTGTCTCAGGCTACTATTAACCGAGATATTCGGCTTAAAAAAGTCGAACAGTTTATTATTAATGGTCTTCAGCCTCTTGCCTTGCTGACTAGTGAGTTACATGAACTGCGCAAGAAAATGGGGAAAAACTCTGTGAATAACTGTTTGCCTGTTGATCATTTAACTGGTCTTGCTGTGGATGCTTTATCGCTGATTTCCCAGGCAGCTTTTCAACTGAATGTGCGTCGTAGAGAAGTGATTAAACCTGAATTAAATCTGTCTTACAAAAAGTTGTGTTCGTCAGAAATCCCTATTACTAATCTGCTTTTTGGTGATGAACTTCCAAAATATGCGGATGACATTAAGAAAGTGTCGGAATTGTCACAAAGAATGGGATTGACTTCAAAAAACTGGCGAGGGGGCCGCCGGCAAACAAGTACGTGGACCAACAGGCAACAATGGAGAAAACCAAACCGGGTTCAAAACTCCAAAGGCAGTTCTCGGCCGGATTGGAAACGACGGCCCACAAAAAACAACTGAATAATAAAACACAGGTAATGTTTCCTGTTTTTAGAGCTGGCACCATTTCTTTGAATTATAGGTTTTGGGAAAGCTTATCAAATGATATGTGGGTGTTGTTGTCCGTCTGTAAAGGCCTAAAAATTAATTTTCATATTTTGCCTTCTCAGTTAAGACCCCCTAAACCTATTGTTGTAAACACAGAGGAAGATGTTATGATGAACAATGAAATTTTCAAGTTACTATCAGCAGGTGTCATAGAGAGAACTAAGCATGAACATGGGGAGTTTATCTCAACCATTTTCCCTAGAACTAAAAAAGATGGATCTTGTCGTCTGATTCTAAATTTAAAGAAATTAAACAATCTAGTTGTTTATAAACATTTTAAAATGGAGACTTTTTCTACTGTTTTGTTACTTATTGAAAAAGACTCTTTTTTGGCCTCAGTAGACTTAAAACAGGCTTATTACTCCGTGCCGATTCACCCTGCTTATAGAAAGTTTTTGAAATTTATGTGGAAGAATGAACTATATCAATACAGAGCTCTTCCCAATGGACTGTCTTCAGCGCCCTGTGATTTTACTAGGATTCTTAAAGTCTTGTTTAGTACTTTAAGAGAGGCGGGTCACATTTGTAGTGGTTACATTGATGACTCTCTTCTGATGGGGAGAACTTTAGCAGAATGTGAAAGAACTGTTCATGAAACTGTAGATATTTTTCAAAATGCTGGCTTTTATATTAACTATGAAAAGTCGAGTCTCCGTCCTAGCAAAATACTAGAATACCTAGGATTTGTTATTAATTCTGCTCATATGACTGTGAAATTAACTGAACGTAGGGCCTCTAAGATTCAGGTGGAAAGTACAAATTTGATTAACAAAAGGGAACCCTCTATTCGGGAGGTGGCTAAGTTGATTGGAATTTTCGTGGCAGCTTTACCAGCAGCCCAGCATGGTAAATTATATTACAGACAGCTAGAGATTGAGAAAAATGCAGCTTTAAGAATTTTTTATGACTTTGAAAGGAAAATGTCTTTATCTCAACAAGCCATATGTGACATTCAATGGTGGATAATTAACTCAAGTTTGTTGACATGCCCAATTTTTGTTAATCTCCCTAATTTTGTCTTGACTTCTGATGCTTCAGGTACTGGCTGGGGAGCGAGTTGTGGTGACTTGTCCACAGGTGGTCCTTGGAAATTGCATGAAAAAACTCTTCATATCAATTGCCGTGAGCTCCTTGCCTCATTCTTTGCACTTAAGTCTTTTTGTTCAAAGCTTTCCGACATTCATGTTCGATTGAAACTGGACAATACCACTGCTGTCAAATACATCTCTGAAATGGGAGGCTGTCATTCGCTAGCTTGTAATCGAATAACTAGGGATATTTGGGAGTGGAGTATATCCCGTAACATTTGGTTGTCGTCTGCCTTTATTCCAGGACGTGACAATGTTGTAGCTGATAAGGAATCTAGAATTTGTGTAGACAATAAGGAATGGATGTTAACTAGCGATAATTTTAAGACTGTGACAAAGTATTTTGGTAACCCTGATGTGGACTTATTTGCTTCCCGTATTAACCATCAGTTGGACAATTATGTGTCCTGGCGTCCAGATCCTAATGCTATGGCAGTTGACGCGTTCTCTTTAAATTGGGCTAATCTTTTTAGTTATATGTTTCCTCCTTTTAATCTTATTCCCAGAATTCTAAAGAAGTTGAAGCAGGAGGAGGCGGAGGCTATCTTAATTTACCCCAATTGGCCAGGTCAAGTTTGGTATCCTGTCCTGCAGCGTATGTTACACAAACCCCCTCTACATCTGCCACATCACAACCCTGTGTTTCTGCCACTCAGACCAGAGTGGAACATCCTCTGGGGCGAAAACTCAAGCTCATGGCTTGCCATGTATCTGCCAAATTTTACTCAACAAGGGACTAGATTTAGCCACGGTTTCTATTATTCTAAGCTCTTGGAAGTTGTCCACTCAAAAACAATATGCTACTTATTGGCATCGGTGGGAAGTATTTTAAACACCTGAAATCCTGTAATTTTTAACATGTCTTTTTGAACAAAGTTTACGCTACAGTGCCCTTAATACAGCAGGGTATGTATGTTATTTGTAGTTTGGTCACATGGTTTTCTTTCGGCACACAGACTTTAGTTGTTCGTTTCATAAGAGGAGTCTTTAATACTATACCGACATTACTCAGGTATACATCTACTTGGTATCCTTCTGCTGTGTAAATTTTTTTGAAAAAGTGTTCGACAGTAAAACAAGTTTTCTCTTAAGCTTGTAATTTTAAAGTTGGTGTCTCTCTTAGCCTTGTTATCAAGTCAAAGAGTGAGTACATTATATGTGATCAGACGTTCTGATATCGTGTGTGACAAGTCAAAGCTAACTATTAAGATTTCTGATTTGATTAAACAATCTTCTCCATTTAGAAACCACATAGTGTGAGAGGAGAGAGTGTCTTCAACTTCAACTTCTCTTTATTTACCCTCCGGCCACAGATGTGACATAGGAGGAACAAGTACAAAGTTACATAAACAGCACTTACAAAATAGCCATAAGTGTAGATAATAATTTATGTCTAATTAGATATAGTATTGACAACTTTAGTTTAAAGTGCAGCAATAAAATAAATTAATTGTTAAATTTTTACTTTTATAATAAGTGGATGTAGCGAGATGTATACAATATACACATCAATAAAATTATATTGATATAATACTACTAGTATACAGAGTTATATTAGGCAGTAACAGAAAAGTGTGTTTGACATCGAATTTTCGTATGGCAGATAAGGCAAGATGAGTGGTACAAAACACAGGCATATTTACAACAGTTAGCCTTGCATAGTAAAGGCAAGGGGCAGGTTGGACTACAAATATATACATATTTCATTTCGTTGTTGTTGTCAAAATGTTTTACAAATCAGTACACACATGTTAGTTTCTGTTATATGTTTACACTATACGGTATATATTTGCCAACATGTATGTGAACATAATATATCACTTTTTAGTGAAATGTTTGAGAATAATGCACAGGAATGTACTCAATTGCTTTAGCACCTTAAAATGTTGATTACTAAACAATTGCGCAACCCTTGCTCTACCACTGTCAGACAGGTAATATTTTGGTATGTATTTCTTTCTTAGCTGATGGGAGAAATTGCAAATAAACATATAATGAACTTCATCACCAATCATATTTAGGTTACACATATGGCATGTTCTATTAATTTGTGGTACATTTGTCCATCTTCCTGTCTCCATTGGAAGTCTGTGGTTACACAGTCTATATTGAAGAATTGGTCGATATAACCTTTCTGGTAGAATAGTTTATAGAATAGAGTATAGAATTTGGCTTTGGATAAGTTCATCATTTCTGATACCCACGTTTGCAAGAATTGATCTTGTAATACCTGAGATATGCGACTAGAAAAGGCCGAAGCGCTGCCAGGGTTTTGATATATCCACACATCAATTAAGCCAAGCCCATCTAGTTTTGTTTTGACAAACTCTATCCATCTACTTTTAGAGTCCCGTTATTGTAACAGCTAAAGAGTAGTTTATATAAAAGGAAAGATAACTTTGAAGATTTACCGGTGATGATGCGTGACCAAAAACAGAGTAATCGCTTTTCAATTAACAGTTTTAGAGGATATATCCCTAATTCTGAATACAGCATAAAATGGGGAGTTGATATTCTCAGTTTAAGTACTCTCTTAAGGAAAGTAGTCTGTACGGTTTCGATAATTTTTGTGCATTCGTATCCCCATATTTCTGCTCCATAGAGTAAGACAGGGATGACAGTATGCTCGAATAGTTTGATGGCACAGTCTATTGGAAATGGAATATTGTATATTCTCTGATAGAAGGCATAAAGAGCTTTTTTCGCTTGATCTGTGATATGTTTTTTATTTTCTTTGAATGTTGCGGTCTTTGAGAAAATGACTCCCAGGTATTTTTGATGATCTACGATTTCTATTTCTTTGTTATTAATTTCAAATTTAAAATTACTTTTTCTACTTCCGAAAATGACAATTTTTGTTGTTTCTACATTTATCTGCAATTTCCATAAATGGCAGTAATTGACAATTGGTTCAGAGCACATTGGACTTTTATAGGGTCGTCTGATATAATAGCACCTTCATCTGCATAAAGTAATATAATGATCATAAATACAAAATTTGATACAAAATTATCTGATTCGAATTTAATACCGTCTACCTTTTCAAATAAATATTGTTCTAAGTCATTCAAAAAAAGAGAAAACAATAAAGGGGAGAGATTTTCGCCTTGTCGTACACCGGAAGTACAAATAAAGTTAGGGGAGAGTTCGTTATTTAACATTATACATGATTTGATATTATTATACATGTTTACTATTATTTGAAATATTTTGCCTCTTACACCATTTTGTGTTAATTTTGACCATAATCCCGCTCTCCATATTTTGTCAAAAGCACTTTTCAAATCCACGAAACAACAAAATATTTTTTTCCGTTTCGATCTTAAATAAGTAATTAAGGAATGTAAAGTATATATATGGTCCAAAGTCGAGTAGCCTTTACGAAATCCGGCCTGATTTTCTGATAAAATTTCATTTGTTTCTAAGAATTTGTTTAAACGTTCATTTATAATGGAGGTAAATAGTTTCCCGAGACAGCTCAATAAAGTGATTGGGCGATAATTTGAAGGTGTTAACACATCTCCTTTGTTTATATAGATTGGTTTTATTATACCAATAAGCCATACATCCGGGAGAATACCGCTATCTAAAATCAAGTTAAAGAATTTTGTGTAAATAGGTAATAATATGTCGATTGTTGAACTCATATATTCGTTTAAAACTTTATCAATTCCGGGGCTTTTATTATTTTTCAGTTTTTTAACAGCATTACGAGTTTCTTGTGAATTTATTGGCCTGTTTAGAGATTTTTCGTCTCCAATAGGCGTGGTTATAATTGGTGTGTTGTTATCTCTATCAGCACTGTCCGTACAGTCTGTGCTATCAGCATTATCATTGTTACACTCTGTGCTATCAGCATTATCATTGTTACACTCTGTGAAATATTTAAAGAATTCGTTAAGTGTAGGTTGTTTGGAATTAGTTTTTTTATTAAAACTTTTAATCATTCGCCAATAATCTTTAGGATTTTTAGAACGCATATTACGTATTTCATTTTGTCTTTTATTACGAAATAAATTAATATGTTTATTCATTGTTTTCTTGTATTGTCGGCTTGAGCTTATTAATTTTTTTCTGTTACATTCTGATTTATACTTAGCGTATACATGTCTGGCTGTATGGTATTTTTGACGGGCCTGGTAACATTTAGGACCGAACCATGGTCTGTTTCCAGTACAATATTTTGGATGTCTTTTAACAATTTGTGGAAGTGAGATATTTGCTGAGTCTTTGAACAATGAATTTAATTTACCGTTTATTAAGTTGATGTCTTCTAATGTAGCAGTATATGGACCAACAGGCTCGATTTGTTGTAACAATCGATTGACTGCATTTGTCTCTTTCTGGGCAGCATCAGGATCCGATTCCACAAAGCAGTTTTATACTTAAGTCAAAATGTTTAAAAGCTCCCACATTTCTCAATTTTTAATTTTAACATTTAATATTTTAGCATAAGTATTATAACGTAAGTAAGTCACAATTACAGGTATTAATTTAAAACTAAGTTAAGGCCAGTGGAAAAAATACCAATATAAGTATTCTGACTTAAGTCAGAAAATGCTTGTGGAACCGGCTCCTGTAGTCGTTTCGGGTTTATTCCGAGGATGGATTGTCTCCCTTTGGGTTGATACTTGCAGGTTACTGTTAAGAACTGGTACTCTAAACTGTGGTCTATACTGATCATACCTCTCCGTAGCTTGAAAATCTCTCGGATAAACTCTTCTGTTGTCGACCTACAATTTATCTAATACAAGCTTCGCCTGTCTTTCTTCTGCTTTAGCCTGTCGTAAGAGTGGATATAGCGGTCGGCGTCTCTCCGTTATTTCGGGTGGAAACTGTTCACTAACACGATACTCACTATTTTTGAGTTTTTTGCTAGAGTACCGTACGAGTTCTCTGTCTTTAAATGACGAAAATTTCGCTACTATAGCCCGAGGGCCTCTCTGGGACTTTCCGAACCTATGTACACGATCGAATTCAATATCTTTCTCTAACTCAAGTTTATTTTTGATAAACTGCTTGACTATGCTTTCCGTGTCTTCGGGAATTGTCTCTTGTATGCCCATAAACACTAGGTTGTCACGCACAGTGCGACACTTCAACGATAGTATTTCCTCCTTGAGTACGACAGTTTCATCTAATATAGGTGTTAATTCGTTTCTATTGTCTCTTGTTTATTTCCTTAGTTGACAAATTTCTGTTCTCATTTCTTTTATGTCACTATTATGTGTTTTTTGCTCTTTTACAAGGTCGTCATATGAATTGCTTAGAAACTCAACTGATTTTTCCAATCCAGACATTTTAGTTTCAGTTGAGTGTAGCTGTTCATTCATATCACACTACGTCTTACTCATGGTTACAAGTGTCCAATCTATGGCATCCAGTTTGTTCATTTTTTGCATGTTAGATTCAATGCTGTTCAGTCGTAGCATAATATCGTTCAGCTGAGTTGTCGAAACATTCACTGCCATAGAGTGACCTGGGGTTGGGCTTACAGGTGTTGATGAAAGACTGAGAGGCGCCCGAGTGGTGGACATTATTTGGTGAAGCTCGGTTAAGAAGCTAGGTGTACAAACTAACTGTGAATGCTGGTCAGCAGGAGTAGCACAGGTTGTGTTATTGGGTGGTGTCGATATTTCACCAGCTGTCAATTCTAGATATGTTTTGGGTCTACCAGTTTGTTGTGTGTTCACACCTCCAGGGCTATATTCAGCTAAGTCTTTAGGCTTTTGAGCGGTTGTCTGTGCAGCGTTGTTAACCTTACACTTTCGTTTTTGTCCTTTTTGGGGCATATTTTGTTACCGTATAGAGCCTCAATGTACTAAGGTTATCAAGTGCACTGTTGATATTGTACAGATTTTATGACTTCAGTAAATCAATGCTAATTCCCAGATAATCGAACAGATTTTGTTTCAAAATATACAGACTGTTACACAATAGTTAATGAGCGTACCTGACAATAAGTGCGTTGTTCGGATGTGTATTTCACTCACAATATAGGGGAGACTGGGGTAAAACGGGGTTCTGGGATAAAATGGGGTTGTGCGTTAACGCCTAAAATAACTGCAAATGGACTGTTTTGCTGATTGGCCAAGAGAAGTCACGGGAGAAGACAACCCCATCGCTGCAAGCGAAGCTGTTCAGTGCCAGGTCAAAATTTCTAGAGGTAAACACAAAAATGTGACGTCCCTGATCTAATTTTCGTTTGCCAGAAATTTCAGGTTTATCTCTAAACGCCTTACATTTCATTTGTAAAAATTTCTGTGTATGTACCCCATACAAATGGTCACATAGCCAATGTGATAGTTTTATCATGTGGTATCGAGTAACAGCAACGGATTCCGTGTTGTTGTTGCTTTGCTTTTGGGGTAAAACGGGGAATCGTCAAAGGGGCATAATGGGGAACTACCCTGTTTTGCCCCTGGTATGGGGTTAAATGGGGTTCAGAATTAAAATTACAAACAGGTCACAATTAAACCTGAGCAATAAATGCTAATCCCCACAACCTATTTATTTAAATACTTTTATTTATTATATTGTTAGTTCGTTTATTACAACTATATTTCTTTCCTCGCCATACTTTTTATTAATTATTATTTCATTATAACATGTTTTTCATTATATGTATATTAATGTATAAATGCACGTCATAATCACGATGTAAACGGCATCAGCCAAGGGCTAAATGTGTTCGAATAAATAAATTTATGTTAAAAAGAACCCTAGAGGTTGGGTCGCCATTGCATAGTCATCTTGGGTCGCAATTACACTGAAACTATAACTGTTTTAATTATGTGTTGCTTCTTCACAGATTCAGATTCCTAACGGAGAGCAAAAGAGCGGCAGCTATGCCGCGTGCCGCGTAATTATCAAAGAAATCCATCAAAGAAGATGAAGATGATACCCAGTGTTTATATTGTGCTGATCTTTATTCCGAGAGTACAGAGAGTTGGGTGGCATGCGTTGGGTGCCAGAAATGGGCACACTATTCTTGTGCTGGGTTGGATGAAAAGGACAAGGTCCCCTATGACTTTGAATGCGAAATGTGAGCGTGATTCATTTATAGAATATGCATATTCTTATTTGGGGATCCGACCCAACACTGAAACCTATTGCATCTATATCAGGGGCAAAATGGGGTAGTTCCCCATTATGCCCCTTTGTCGATCCCCCATTTTGCCCCTGGTATGGGGTAAAATGAGGTTAATGTTTCATTTTCTTATTTTTTTCAATAAATTAAAAAGGAAAAGAATCAACTGTTATTTAATTCATCTATCCATTAGTCTCATCTGAAAGAGTTATACTACACAATTTTGATTGATTTAGGTCAATATTAAGGATTCTAGAGACAAAGTCGCTTAGCTACCCCGTTTTACCCCAGTCTCCCCTATACCAGAAATTTACAAACCCACGAAGGCAACATAGCAGGATACGTTATAACCTGGTGTAAACGTTAATAAACCTGGAATGCAATCGTTCAATTTGTTGTTGAACATTATGTCATACATATGGATAGCTGCATTCACAACAGAAGTCGGATGCAATTGCTACATGGAAAATAATCATACCATTGAAAAGTGTGTTCCTTAATATATCACACACGCACTTTTTTCTTTATTGATAAAGCCTCATCCTTGGCAACTTTATCAGTTAAAACGAGTTTTAATGATGTAATATAGGCGGTCTTTAAAAATGTATAGCAGCCGTACTGGGCTTGTCACGATTACCCTCAAGATGTTTAAAAATTATGTTTGAACGTTAATTTACAAGTGTTAATTAACATCAGATGAGCCGTCGAGCCTAGAGCTCGTAAATTCAACATAAGTTTCGGTTGATGTAGATTTAATGAGAACATACATGTCTTATAACATAAAAATTACAGTTAAGAACAGACCTCGGCGAATGTCTTAAGCTTGCCCTCGTTAAGTCCAACTGTCTTTAATTAACAGTAATAACAAATGCATTTCATGAACTTGAAATGACGCACAAGTATCTGAATTCGATTCCCTTGAGAAATCAAATTCAAAGACTGATGATTACTCTGTATATGATCAAAACAACCTTCCAATGCCGTATCAGGGAACGGGCTAGCTTTATACCGCAACTACTTTCTACCTATTTTGGTGTTTTATCTTCCGAATGACCACAACATAAATTTAAAAATTATTTTGTGTATCTATTGACAGTGCATTACATTCTTTTATAAATTAAATACCAGCACAGAGCATTGTTTCACTCTGTCGTGCATGTCATTGTTGAACTCAAGTCGATGTAGATCACTCAGCACGGGTCCAATGTGTTTTTTGATTATTTGCATAACACAAAGGACACTGAGCAAAATATATATTTTTTATTGAGTGGCCTGTGATTTTCAATCTTTTATCAAATTTATTTATAACTTGACTCAAAATCTTGTTTATAGTTATTCGTCTGTGGCAAAACAAATAAGATGTACTCTTGTGCGTTTTAAAAACGGTACAATGTAAGATATAACAGAAAATTACTTTTTTGTAAACAGTCCACTTTCCAGCGAGTAATTAGCTTTAGCAAGCCTGAAGTCTTCGCGGTTCTATATAGTTTATACTGTCATTATAATTATATCAGACGCTGTTACAGTGTCCTAGCAAAACGATGCTTCCTTGGAGAACGATTCGAAGCCCATAATCAAATAAAAATTTGAAATGGTCCTGCCCTTTAGCTCAAACTGACTAGTCGTATCCTAATCAGCTGGTTTCAGTGAATTCAAATTCAAATGCCCCCTCCTCCCTCAGATACACGTGCACAGCCTCTATTTCTATATTTTTATATAATATTCCCATGTGAAAATATTAACATTTACATATGGAAAATTCGAGGCCAGTTCGCGTTAAAACTGTAGTTAAGTTGTTTGGAGCACTTGTTTTTATCGTTTCTATTATTGTACTTAAATAACTCAAAGGTTCAACTAACAAGAAATATGCGTAATTTATTTTAGTTTAAAATGCGGGTATTGAATATAATTGGAGAAGACGATGCGCATGTCTGTCTATATAGGTTGATGCTACGTAGTATAAACGACGATGCAAATAATGCATTAAATGGGTTACGTAGAAATTATC
>JAVFBW010166966.1:0-11354 GCA_034783835.1 Mopalia ciliata
AAAGCAACCTCTTTTCTCGCCTCTTACGATCGACCGAGGAAGCCGATGGAGTATTCTGCAGGGCCATGGCCCACCCGTTCCTTCACGGGGCGACAGGAAAAGGAGACATAAGGGTAGAGAATGTGTTTATGGAACAAATGGCGAACTGTAAATACCATACTCACACGGGTGACTGCACAAATATATACTAGCTGCTGAGTTTGAGGGCTTCTAATCGTGTAATTGACCTACAAGTGGTATCTCCTGTAGCATGGTGCATCGTGGGAGACAGGTACCAGGCTAGCAATATGGCGGCATGACAACATGTACTTGGACCGTGACCGTGATGCGGCTACTGGACTATTTATGGTCGCAAAGGACATAAAAAATGTATCCCAGCGTTTTGATTACAAAAAATTATTGGGCAGTAGCTTATTGAACACATAAAAGTCGGCGAGTGTACAAACATAAAATTACACGGTTAGGAGCGCTCAAACTCTGTATCTCTACGCTACATGTTATGATAGACGATCAGAGATAGATAACTCTGCATCTATAAGAATAGAAGTTTAGGAAAAGTTTGAACCTCAAGCGGCTTTAGAAAGATGACAAACTAGGCAATATAAAGCTAGAAGACGTTTCTTCGTACAACAATATCATGGCGGTTTTGTGTAACAAAACAACACAAGGCACAAGACCACCATTAATTTGCCATAAGCCGTAATGTTAACGTTTGACCCCACAACTCCCTCCTAAACTTTCGTTGAGCGAAAACCTCTGGCACATACTTTAATTGGTCCTTTTGGAGCTTTCAGTTAAAATCATGACACACCATGACCGGAAAAATCTTGAGTTACAGATCCTGGGCACTTATAGGTGTTGTCTAGCCGGCTCGGAATGTAAACAACATTCGAATCACCCCTCCATCAAATGGTGATACAAACACCTTAATGTGACCTATTTAGGCTCTAATATTACACTGACCAAAACCCCCAAAAACAAATTTCCAGGTCCAGAGCAAATAAAACAATACAAAACATTCATTTTATTAAGAACTATACTCAGTCAAAAAAGAAACTTCATACTCGTTTGGATGATGACAAATTGACCATACAAGAAACAAGGTTTTAAAGAATGATTAAATTCCATTTTGTACCCATTAAGGACGGTGTACCATAAAAATCATGTTCATAATGTAACCAGTTCCACCGAAATGCTACGGAAATGTATGAGAGTAAAAATGGTAAGTTACAACTTGATGAAAGTATGTCAATAGCGCGTATGCCCCCCATGAGCGTTCACAACTGTGACGCAACGTTTCCTCCTGGATTGATTGATGCGTCCGAACACAGCTTGGCGGATGCGTTGCCATAATTGAATCAACATGGCACCAAGTTCCTACAAATTCTGTGGAGGGTTCCTCACTTGAAGGAGTCTTCTGCCCAACACATCCCATACATGTTCTCTGGGATTAAAGTTGGGAATTCCGCATTAAATTGACCATATGAGGTCTGGCATTATCGTGTTGGAATGTCAGACCTGGGCCATGAGCTGCCATGAATGGCAAAAGCTCTGGTATGAGCACTTGATCTCTGTCGCCCCCAAAACGGTCAATTTCCTGCAACAACACTGGGCAATCCGTTTACCGGTCTCCTCCAAACTCTCCCTCAGCGAAGTGCAAAGTGAATCTGGATTCGTCACTTAAAACAACCCTAATTCAATCACGTTGAGTCCATCTCAGATGTCGTTGTGCTGTCGTTATTACTGGGTTTAAATTGGTCCATGATATGGCCCGCGTGCATGGAGACGAGCAGTGGGCAGGCGATTACATATGGTTTGGGCAGTCACACGACCTATAAACAATTCATTCCTAGTGGACGTTGCAGTGAGAAATCGATTACGCAAATGAAGAAAGACGATTTGTCGGTCTTCTGCATGTGTCTCCACACGTGGTCTACCCGAACGAGGTTCGTCTGCTGAGGTGCCAGTTTGTTGGAGGCGTGTCCGAAGATCATGGATAGTCCGTCGACTACATCCCATAACCCTGGCAACGTCAGTGACAGACCTTCCTATATTCAGCATGCCAATGGCACGTTCACCTTGAATGTTTGACAGTCGTGGTATTGGGATAATTCACGTCGGAATTGCTGTGTGCCATGATGTCTTTAACAACGCATTTACCTCAAATAATAATAATAATAATAATAATATCTCTTGTATTAAGTTTCAACAAAATTTTTAGAAATTTATGAGTGTGAAGTTTCTTTGTTGACTGAGTATATAAGATATTGATGTTTTTCTCAGGGTGTAACCGTCCTGCAAAATAAAATTCCATCCATTCTGAGAAAACGTCTATAATTATTTTTTTTATATTCACTGCTGCGATTTTATTCACTTAATATCACATAACAATTTTTTGTTGCGAATCATCGTTATGGTGCCTTATAAATGCGACAAAAATGTATTGAACATATCGATAACCTCTTCTTTAAGAATGTTCTGGAGTGATCTACTATTGGCAAATTATTTTATAGCAATTCAAAAAGTGGCGCAGTTGTGACATGTTTCAATTTAAAATATCGCTTTATGGCCCTGCGAATTAAAAATTAGAAACAAAAGCAAACACATTGAGCAGTACCACGCTGTCTTAGAAATAATGGTTTTTGAGAGTTCCTTAGAAAAAAAAGATGGTTCTGTATGGAAACATTTCGACAGAAGGGTTTTTCGGTATAAAAAGAAGGACATAAATACTCGGAACAGTTGCTGTGAGGGTACAATAGATAACCAAAAAATGTTCCATCAGAGCCATGACTCAAGAACCTAGAGGGGTTCAATTACAGCCATGACTGAAGATTTTTTAAGCGTTCCAACAGAGCCGTGACTGAAGAACCTTAAGGGGTTCAATTAGAGCCATGGTTGAAGAACCTAAAAGGGTTCCAACAGAAACGTGACTGAAGAACCTTAAAGTGTTAAATTAGAGCCATATTTTTCTAAGAGTGTGCTGTACTAAAGGGGTATCGTAATATTTCGTCGATAGTGATTGATAATGCACTCTGATAACCCTTCAGAATTCATTGAAGTGCAAAACCTTTGTTTTTGTAAAGTGATTGAGCTGCATTTGTTATGTTACTAAGTACTTCATAACCCACACGTACGGATGAAAGTTCGTCTTGCAGCAGTGAATACAGTTGAGAAATATGTTTTGGTGCTGTAATTAAATTTGTATGTATTGAAACAGGATTCCCCTGATAATTCGCTTTTGTTTATTTAAATCGGAACAAAAATGAAAAGGGGAATCCCCAAACGATATCGCTTCGCTGGTATAAATCTTCCAGCAAAAACATAAAGGAAATTTAATACTTTTTCTAATTAACATTGTAAAGAGTGATTTGTCGAAGCTATATATCATTTGTGCATAATGAAAACTTATTGTGCAGTTCTGTGTTACGTGGATAAATGTTTGACTCGCTATTTTAGGTACAGGCTAGTGAGTAATATATTGCGGCGCCTGTAAACGCGTTGAAAGGTCTGTAAAAGGAAACGTGGCTCGTCCTTGAGCCATAATCGCCGTCAGTCTCTCAAGTTCCAGTACAGCACCAGCGAACGCGTAAATGTTGGCGTTGCAGAACGCGACAAACGTATGGTATCCTACCCCATAAACCAGCTTCTCGAAGTCGCTTCCGAATGGTGTGTGTAGACCCCCTTCTCAAACCAGGTATTTGTTCAGTTGTGGTCGTTGCTGTGGTAAATCGCTGGCGCAAGTGATGGACCCAATATGTAGCGATCTTGTGCTGCAGGTCTACTTCTTCGGGCGGGTGTTCTGCAGAATAGAATCGATGAGACCTGTTCCAAATACGTGTAATAGTGCTCTGTCTGACGTTCATGGGCCGTGCGACTCCGACTGCGTTTAACCTAACAGGAATCGGCCAATCGCAATGTTTCCATTCACAAGGTTAAGTCTCGATATGTTGTAACTTGTGTACAATGAAATGAAAATTCACATGTTTGCCAGAATTGCAGCTTTAAATACGCATAACCACCCCAGTGATTTCCCCCATGTTCAATTTGCATTCGTCTAAATATGAATATTTCATGTCGCTTAAAACAAATTTCCACAGAAACGCGCTAAAACGTGTGATATAGTTTTCAGCATAGTGCACATGTTGTCCTATTCCAGAAGCATTCAGAAACATAATCATCCATGGCCATTGTACACAGCAAATGATTTTTTGGTTTAAATTCAACACTTTCATGTGACATTTCACCTATGGGTTTCTTTTTTAACTGTATAAAATCAATTTTACTTCTTAGGTCGTGACATTGGGTTTAAGATACGCCGGCCCCATCTTTTTGCACTTCTTTTATTTGCTGATCTGATGCAAACGTTGCACCGAATATTGTCGGAGATTAATGCGGGGTGACCTGGCATTGCGTCTTAGTCTCGTCCACTTTATAAACTCTCACGAGAATACGATTGCTGTTATATGGGTGTCATTAAAGCACTATATTTTATTTATTTATTTTTAATTTCTTTCATATAGTTCAGCTCAATAGGCAAAAAGACATTTTTCACAGATAGAGAGTACATGACATTTCCCTAGAAAGAAGATCATATAATATTTTTCTGTAGGATTAACTGGGATTCTATCTCGGCTTAGATTATATCAATTTTTATTGCGCAGAAAAAAATGTGATTGCCTCTACCGGGAATAGGTCTTTAAGAATGCGTTTTAAGAATGGTCAATAGCTTTTAAAACAAACTTGAATAATTCAAAATATTGCTTGATATATGAAATAAATAATGTTGTATTTCAAATGTTTTTATATAAATAAAAATAAAGGGAATTTATATGCACAAGAAAAACATATTTGTTTGTTTATATGCTTGCATATATAAATACACACGTTTACATTTTATATTGCGATGTTTTTAAAAAAGCACAGACATCTGCTTCATGCTTAAAGTAAGTAGGAAAGAAAATATTTCAAAGACATCGATATGTTTAGTATGCAAATTGTCATAGAACGATTGACCAAAGCATGCCACTATATTTCCTTTAGTATATAAATAGAAACACTTCTCTTGTATTTTTATTTATAGTACTCGGAGCTTTTGTATTACCTCGATGTCTATAGTTAAGCTCAATCTACTGTCGTTAACCGAATTGAGTAAATCGACAAACTGGTTATATATATATATAAATGTACATGTGTGGTAACCCTGCTGTTTGAGTAAATTGTCTAGCTGGAAAAAATATCAAACACAAATGTTAAAATGTTGCAAACCTCATAATTAAGTAAATAGTAAAGCTGGTTAAAATAAACAGTATGTACAAATATCATTAACCAAATAATTTAGTAAATCATCAGCCTGTTGTATACAGGAAAATTATATAGTAAACATGATGTTTAAGTATTTTTTTTCAAGCTTGTTTATACAACACAAACATCGTAAACATATAATGATTGAGTCAGTCTATACAATACAAGTGTGCAAATGTCTTAACATATAATGAATGAGTCAGTCATCACGCTGGTTAAACTATACAATAAAAGTGTGCAAATGTCGTAAACATATAATGATTGAGTCAGTTATCAAGCTGGTTAAACTATACAATAAAAGTGTGTAAATATCGTAAATCATATAATGACTGAGTCAGTCTTCAAGTTGGTTAAACTATACAATAAAAGTGTGCAAATGTCGTAAACATATAATGACTGAGTCAGTCTTCAATCTGATTAAACTGTACAATAAAAGAGGGCAAATGTCAAACACTTTACAATAAAAGTGTGCAAATGTCGTAAATCATATTTTTTCAGAAATACTACAAGCCGGTAATACAAGTGGATAATAAAACAAAAATATGTTGTAAATCTGATGCTTAGGTATATTGTACATATTTGTATAGTTTTAGTCATTTTGAAACAAAAAATGCATTATTACATCTCCAATGTATGTGTTTATATATCTCACTATTGGATATATCTTTATTGTTATCAGTAATACAGGACGTAGTGTAGGAGTCGGTATTACACCTCCGCCAGTGAATAACCTAGCAAATAATTGTTGCAATCATGTAAACCCAATCACCACCATTTACTGTTTATATTACAAACTAACCTAGTAACTAAAATAGTGAGTAAAACATGTATGCACGTATCACAGAACTGCGCAATAAGTTTGCATTATGCTCAAATGATTTATAGCTTCGATGAATTACTCTTTGCAATGTTAATTAGAAAAAAAGTATTAAAAAGGTATTAAATTAAATGACTTTACAAAAACAAAGGCTTTGCACTCTGAATTCTGAAGGGTTATCAGAGTGCATGTTAAAACATTATCGACGAAAAACTGTATTACCATACCCATTCTGTACAGTAGACTCTTGAGAAAAATATGACTCTATTGGAACACTTATGGTTCTTCACTTATGACTCCGTTCGAACCATTTTTGATTCCTCTTTTCTAAGGAACCCTCAAAGAACCATTATTTCTAATACAACGCTGAACTGCTCAATGTGTTTGCTTTTGTTTCTTTTTTTTAATTCAGCATCCGCAGTGCCATAAAGCGATATTTTAAATTAAAACAGGACACAACTGCCTCACTTTTTGTATTGCTTTAGAAAAATTCCCGAGGGCCAACAGGAATTCTTTACAAAAATATAGACAGTTCGGCCAAAGAAAAAAAACGGTTTGACGTAGTTTTATTGGCGAGCGCTGCTTGGAATCGCATTGAACAATTGACAAAAATGAAACTTATTTTGTTCGCCGTGGTTGTTATCTGGTGGGTAGAGCTGTCTGTGTCCACGATGCATGTCCCACGATGTGACCGAAGCTATCCAAAGACTATCAACATGCCTTTCAGAGTACAACAGACTGACGGATTTTTCAACAAGTTTTAATTTCACTGAAACCAATAACTATTGCTAGTCCACAACTAAATCTGCTGAGATTCTATGTGCATCAGAAAACATTTTAACCGCATATAGAGCAAGCAGACCTATAGCGCGAGAGATTCTTGAGAAAGATTTTAACCTCGACTCAGTTAGAAAGTCGGTGGAAATTTTGTTCAACAAAAGAGCTGTATTCGCTTTACCACAAATATTGCATCGACGAAATTGGCGTCTTGTAAAATCAGATTGAATAATTAATCAACCATCATGTTTACGACATACGTACATTTTTGCAGTGTTAACCAGCTCAGAGATTTACTTGATCATCTGGTTTACGACATTCGTTCACTTACTGTATTTTTAACCAGCTTGAAGATTTACGCAAATATGAGGGGTTTGACGCATTGTTTTTTGTCGTATTAAGTATTATCTAACGAAAAATTGGTTTATTTAACAATATATATACATAATTATTTGCGAAAAATACATAGAATGGGTCAATTCGATATTATAATCAAATTGTGAAAAAAAATTGATTAGTTTATAGAATATAGCATGAAAGAGGTAAACCTGTCATAGAATAGACCAGAAATACATTTGATCTGTTTTCTCTTCTATCATTTTTCAGTGCACCATACTTGGGAATATGACTACTCCACAGCTGTTATGGTTCATCTCAACATATAAAACTAAAATACCGTCATTCTGATTTTGAATTATTTTTTCCTATTTAGATATAGTTATAATAAGTTCAAATTTCCCTATTTTCACTCATTTTAATTTTTTTAACTTCAACACAATATTGCAAGAAAAGACAAAACAGGAAACAACTCAATAACCGTTTTTTGGTTCATACCGTGAAAAATTCAACAGTTGACGTTAATGGTGTGAATGAAGTAGTAATTTGAAATAAGGGTAGCAAAAATTTACATTTTATACAATACTTACAAAACACGATTTAGAATATATGTACATGTGTAGCAAAATTCGCAATAGTTTAGAAGTAAACCGACGAAATGTAAAAACACTCATTTCACACCACGCGACTGTCGCGCATCACGAAAATAATGTAGACCACTACGTATTATGTAATAAAGTTCATACGGTAAACTACTGTCCGGCGACAGTAGCGTTGCAGTCGCATGTTTTATAACGTCGCATTATGACCTACATCCCTGTGCCAGTGTGATTGCTTTTAGAAATATATGATTCATCCGGGGTGAAATCCCAGTGGAGACAGGCAAATTTTTTACCCTTTATTCATTCAAAACATATTAACCGATAACCGTGACTTAATGCCTATCAATAGTTAACTTTTGTAGGAAGAATAGTCTCTCTTCTCACTAAGTTTGTATTTTAATTTGTATTTTGTTAAATTATATTCAGACATTGTCTCCAAAAAAATGGAAAAGCATCCGGGACTGTTTTAACAGGAGGAATCGGGAAAGGTTTTCAAAAAGTGGACAAGCTGCCAAGAAAAATGTGCAATACAAATTCCACCACCATTTGAGCTTTCTATACAACAATGCCAAAGGCAAAAGGGACATTTTACAACTGACTAGCTGTAATTTGAAGTTTTGTAGTACTGCTAAATATTTTACAAAGGCATACAGTGGAATTAACAAATAGGACACCAGAAAAAAATCAAATAATCGTCAAAATCAGTGGTTCTGCAGATTCCATAGGCCTATAATTACAACAATTGAATATTATGTATAGAGTTAACATATTAACCTCAGTTTGAATCCCGATGGAGGCAAACACAATTTTATCTATGCTAAAAATACAGTACTAATATTTATAATAGAGCAATCACACTGGCACAGGGATGTAGATTAATTCAAATCAATGAATCATCTTAGCTTCTTGATAAACTCCCTGGGACAAGTTTCTGAATAAACCTTACCTTATCCTCAAATTGTGTACATATAAATGTGCAAGAGCTTATTGTGAAAAAATAAAATAAAATAGATGTATATATTTTAATGAAAGCATAAAGATAAAGTAGTCATATGGCTTACTTAATGGGTTTTACTTTTTCTGACAGTTATATAAAGTAGTCATGTGGCTTACTTAATGGGTTTTACTTTTTCTGACAGTTCTATCCCTAACTTAGAGACTTGTCCTATTCATGTGTCAAGTGATGAGGAAGTGGAGGAAACACCCCTCGGTATATCAGACACTCAAACACCCAATACAGTGGCACCAGGTACTTTCTCTGTTATAATACAACATCTGTGTCAGTCTCAACTGACTTTTGTTATTTGCATTTGAAATAAGAAAACATAAAATAAGATTATGTCATGTATTAACCTCCATACATATTTTAAAAGAGATTTATAAAATACAGTAACAATTAAAATAAAATATTCAGATTAATTTAAAAAAAAATGCTATATATTTGAATGAGTTGACTTACATAATGGGATATTTCTAAGCTTCTTATCTAATTAAAATCCTTAGAAATGCCATTCAGATTTGTGGAAATATTGTAAACAGCAGTACACCACTATATGAGCATATCAACTGTATCATTTTAATAGGTAAGCGTGGTAAAAGTGAGAAGTCAGATCCACTGACAGATGGTATACTTTTATACTTAAAGGAGAAAAACAACAGGCCTTCCCCCAAAAAAGATAGGGACTCTGATGAGTTGTGGTTGCCAAATTTTGCCCCAACTCTCAGACCGTTTAATGACTACCAGAAAGGTGAATCCTGTGTTAAATTGTTCCGTTCATGTCAGTATTGCAGTTTAGTTTCGTTAATTTGTACTCCCTCCCCCCTGCCCCTCTTAAACAAATTGAAAGTGCAATGATACAAAAAAAAACAAAACAAATATTCTCCTATCTTCTATGAAGTGAAATTAGAACATGAAATGAATATATTGCTGTATATTTCTGAAAAAAGACAAGGCACTCTGCATATATATAAAACCCTTCTTAATTTAATTTTTGGTATTTCTTTTAAAAAGAAAATACAAATAATAAAAATGAAAAAAATTTGTACAGATTAATTTCATAAAATTTTATTAAATATTGGTATATAGAAGCATTCAAAAACAGAAAAAGAAAATTACACATAACCAACATTTGTTTATACAGAAAAAAAAATTTATGTACAATATTTATGTTGTAGGAATTGCAAAGATGAGAATTCAACAGATCATGCTTGATGTGGAGTTCGGAATGGCAAAGCAGACCGACTTTCAGCATCAGCATGTGTTCTGTCAAACTTTAAACCAACCATAGGAGGGGGCAAATTACACTAATTTATAGGTCAAACAAATTGTTGACTAATACAAGACAACCACAGGACGCAATTCAGACAACACAAAGGGATTGGCTTCCTGTTCCACTTTAGTTCTGAGATCTATACACACAAATATTATTATGTCATTGATTGATTGGGGTTTTACCTGTGATTTATCTCACTCAAACATGTCATCCTGATGAATGGAGGGAATCACTCTTAATATCTCTTGCTGAAATGACATCTCAAACAGATTGGCTGTGTGTTGCCCCTTAGATCTGAGGGCACCAGGGCACTAGTGACCCCCCCCCCCCCCCCCCCTCCCCAACACACATACACAAAGGCCGATTCTTTCCATTAGCCTAGGACAGTCCCTTTCTCACCACAGCATAATGCCATTGAACTTCTCCAGCTGGTGAATTGAAATATTGCTTGAATAAGTCTCTAGTTCTTATAGCAGCATCAGTTGGCCTGTGGCCAACAACAGTGTTGATATTGTGAACTGCTCCTTCATCAACCGGTTTAAATTCTTCATCCTGGTGTCCACTGGAATTTCTAAGAAAATTGTGCAAAACACATGTGGCCTACACAACTTTGTCAACCTGAAATGAATTAACATACATATGCATTTATTGTTTATAAACAAACATACATGTCTAATTACAGCCAGATACCTCATCAATTAGGCTATAATGTCTGGTCATATATCTGAAAACCCTCCCCATATATCCTTTCCTAAGAAAAATAGAAACATAGTTGTCACCTTCCTGTTCCATAAAATTTAATATCACTTTAATTAGACTGTAAGTTATGTAAAAGATGTAGGTATTAAATTTATAGGCATCTGTGTCCTCTTGATATATTTCCATAGCCTAATCGCAATGACATAGGGATGTAGACCAATGAAAACGGATATACCATGTATAGACAATCAAATTTTAATCTGGAGTTGTAATCACTAAAGTGAAGGTAATCATGTAAATGTGTTAAAACTATGTGATAAATATACACAAAGAAAAAATGTTAAGCACCCCCTGGAAATTCTACACGACAAATGAAAGCGTTGGTGTTGTGAGGTTGCTGGCACACTGATATCTCAGCAACGATTGTAATCAGTTAGGGCAACATTCTGACAATAAGTGAACACCACAAGCTTCATTGAAATTTATGATTTAATCAGGATATATCGTCACACAATTAAAGGTGTATTTTCACTTGAAACAATGTGGTTT
>JAVFBW010166977.1:0-11353 GCA_034783835.1 Mopalia ciliata
ATTTTATATACAGGGAAATGTTTTGATTAAAAAATTGTAAAAATATATAGTACAATCAGGAATTACTGGATAAATATGTACATTGTTTATTCACTGGCTGGTTTCTAGTTTTAGATAGAAACTGTCACGGAAAATCATCAGTTGTATTTCTATTTGTCTCTATGTCATAATCTGTGACCAGAGGAAATAAATAAAGTAATTATTAAAATATTATTAACATTTTTGTTCCTCTACATTATTAGAAAAGAAAATATGCACAAATTATTAAATCTTCATTTATGAGATATAAGCTTATTGCTAATTATATATATGTTACATTGTATTCAATACTATGAAGTTAACAAATTTGAATATTAAACTTTTAAAAAGTTAAAAGATAGATGTACATAACTTTTGCTCCTTTGTTAATGAGAAGAATACATGTTATATCAATAGACCAACAGTAATTTGTGCAGATCATTTAAATAGAATACACAGATATTCCAATCATGTGAAATAAGCTTACTACACAAACAGTGGATATTAAAATACTCAATTTTGAATACAGAAACTGAAAATACTTGAAAAGAAATTCATAAAATTAGAAATTACACGATGATCAGAAAATACTCAAGGTCCGTTTATAGTAAATAAGCTTAATTGAAAAGATAGAAAAAAAGATAGTAGTCTGTAAAGACTCCTAAAAAATACATTTTAAGCATGAATTTCATTCACGTTAGACAGGCCTATCAAACCTGCCCACTAGTCACAACAGAAAAAGTAATATTTAAAGTGCAAAGGGCATAACTATTTTCTGTATCTGTTTTAAGTTGAATGTGAATAGTAGTAAATATGGTGGTTTATATGAAATTATATTTCTGACAGAGAGATAACTTTGTAGCCTGTGAATGGGTCTGTACATGTACATTGTACTTGCTATCACTTTTCAGTCAAAATAGAAAATAAACTTTTTGATAAGTTTCAACGTTATGATTTGAATTTAGTGGTCTTGGAATGACAATCAAACTATTGAAAGTTCTGGATTTCTAAGATCCTCATTTAAAATTTTTTCAGTTTCACCAAACATGTGGGTGGTGTCTATAGGAGAGTTTGTGTGACACCCTTGAATAACCATTCATCTACCAAAAACAATCTTATGCAATTCTTGGGTCGAAATTTTGAAAAAAAGCGTACAGCATGCTAATTTTGTAGGAATTGCAGCTGTATTTTGGATACAAATCAATAACAATGTGTTGTTAATTTTGCTGGATATTCCCCAGTAACCTCTTCCTGTATTTTACACATTATGATATGTCTGTCTTCTGACATCTTCTATGGGTTAAATTTTATATTGGTTATTTGGTTAATTTACTCACTTCAGTAACTTAAACCCACTGGAATGTTGTACTGAAATTATGTTCGCAGATTTCTAGGGCATGGTTTGTATTAGGCACGATCTTATCTCACTTTTTGATGAAGTAAATAAAGATATCCTCTTAAAAGTCGGTCTGGACCTGAAGGTGAAAATTTTGTTAGAAGAGTGTATATCGAAGGTGACGTAAGATTGGTTTGGTTTGGCTTGGTGTAGCTCTCTACTGTTTGATGTGTGAGGGCTGAGGTAGTTAGTTTGAGGCACGGGTCATTTGTGCCCCACACAGGTGAAGTGGGCAGCTTGTCACAGTAAATTTTCCCCTGCCTGGGTAGATGGTACATTTGGTTAGTGGCAGTAAACCTGTCAAAACCAGCCACCCTGCTTGAGAGATAGAGGGGGCCGTCCTGCCTGTCCTGTGTGCTCTATGATAATGGTTGGTTGTTTGAGAAGAGCCAATGATCGGTGGTCTCAGACAGGCCCCAGACAAGATTCCCCTCTGCTCGACCATTTCTATTGAAGCTATACCAATCTATCCCTCTGCTGGATATATATACTATATATATGTGCATGTAGGTAGTGGTTTGATGGGAGCTAGCAGACATGTCCTTTCAGTAGAGTTTTCTCTGGCGCTCTATGGATTTTAGCTGCAGCGTGTCCGATGGCACAATAACGTGGTCAATAGTACATACCAGTGTTGGTATTTGGGCGAGTGGTAGCTGTGTTTTCTATCAGTGATTTTGATCAGTGATGCTATTAGGAACAGTCAGAATTCAATGGATTGGAGCTACTTCACCCCATGTAATAAGGTCAGTGGTCATTCTACTTTTATAGGAACCATTTGTGTGAAAAGTTATTATCTTCTCTGTTATATTTTCCTTTTTAGAGGAATTATTTAAACGTTCTAATTAAATATGTAAGCTTACCATGTACGCCACATGTAAGTCTATTTTCATTATAATAATCATTTAACTCTTATGTCTTATCATGACCTGAGCAAAGAAATGTGCAGTTGAAGTCATTATTGTACTTCCTTCACATTATAAATAAATCCTTTAATCTAATCCTGTATTTTTGTGAAACTTTACACATTATTTTTTATGATAGGTACTTGTGGGACAATTGTTGATCCACTAAATATTGATCAGCTGATTTGTACATTTTAGAATGAATTAAATATTTGTGTTCAAGTATAGTACATTTTAAAAATTTGTAAAGTAAAAAGTAAATAGTAAAAAGACAAAATTTCTGATCATTGAGTTGTCCAGTAGCAACTTTTTTTTATAGTAATTATCCTACATTTGTATTCATTTATATTAGCAGTTTTAATAACAGGGAAATGTTTTTAGACAGACTTTTGCCTGTACAAGTTTATAAAGTTAAAATTTTAAATTGACCAGCATCCAGACAAGAAAATAGTACACTTACTAGAAAGTCTGACCAGAGCAACAACATACATTCCCACTGTAATATATGTAGGTCTATCCAATGTTTTTAGTCATCTGTAAATCTAAGCTCTTTAAGGCTGATTCAACTTAACAGAATCTTGTGGAACAGGCAAAGAATATAAAAAAATAGATAAACTAGAGGAAAAGAACTAAAACTAAAAAGAGCTAGAACTTGTGCTATATTGTTACTGTGTGAAACAGATTACAGGTTTAATACATACTGGCGGAGCTGATGGGTATTACATGACCTTATCAGACTTTTTGCTCATTTGTCTTCAGATTTTTTTATCCTCTACAAATTGACAATCATTGTTCTGATAGATTTTATAGATGTTTTATACCCTCTGATCTTTGTGCTGTGGGAAAGACCTGTTTCAATTGAATTGTTTCTTGGAGTTTCTTTTCTGTGGAGTAGATTCACTCTGTTGAACGCCCCATAACAATTGACATTTTGAAAGTGATTGTTCAAAGTCAATTTCATACAATCCTTGGAAGATTTATTGAAGATTTAATATAGTTAATTTTTTTTCCTAGCTAAGATGAGAGGGGGAAGGGAGGCAAACACACATGTCCAGAGAGTTTCTGGAGTCAAATTGGCTTGAAAGCATATACACACTGATGGCGTTAAATACACAAAAATTAATGTTAATACTTTTTTTTATAATATAACATTGTCAAAAAAAATCAATCTTAAAAAATGAATCCCATCTTTTGATATAAATTATTTTTAATTTTTTTCATTCAATGGGGATTCCAATTTTTATTTTAACATGTTATATGTTATTTTGCAATCTACAATAACAATAGATTTTCTCTAGTGGATAATGCTATGGAAGGTTCAGTAGGTGATAGGTTATGGTAAATGGGAAGGTTATAGAGTGAGGAAATGGTTGGTTGGATTGTTGTCGCTATGAGTCTCCTTTCTGGGAGTTGATGAAGTGGCTTCTACAAGTGACACCAATCTCCGTTCTCTTGGCCCCTTGTTAACCACTCGATTCAAGTGGCAGCCCTAATTGGTCAAAAAAATACTGAAAAACTATAAGATTTCTCATGAAACAAAACACTCCTTTTTCCTGTCCCACTGCTCAGATTTTATATAATATGTGCTGCTGCGTGCAGGAAAACATGCAAACTAATTTCATGCAATTTAACACTTACAGTTTTATTTTACATCTTTATGTCTCTGTGTCAGATAGGAGTAAAAGTGTGATTTCACAAGTTTGGCAGTATTCGTATCTGTTCTAAATAAGAATAGCAATTTATTTTAATTTATGTAAACCCATGATTGTAAGGTGCTGGTATAGAAAATATTTCTACAAACTGTCAAGTTCATCACCATGAACTAGGTACAGTTTGAAAGTTGAAGACTGCAAGTTTAATTAAAGTTTGTCATTACCAGACTTTAACAAAGATACACCTGTCTCTGGACACAATAGATATGACAACATTGGCAATTGTAGTATTATTTGCCCTAAAACTGTGAATGTGACAAAAAAACATGCCTTTAATCATCACTTTTACTTTGGAGCCATCTTGAATATACATTGAGTTCTATGAACATATTCTAAAACTTTTGAGAATATATAAAATAAGTTTAGTTCCCTAAGAATACACTATTGTCAAAGCGTGAAAATTCAGTTTTTTCTGAACATCTGATTCTAAACTAATCAGGGGTAACTTACAGATTTACTGTCCACTATTGCTTGATTAACAGTTTTAGCTGATGTTGCCGTACAGCAAAATGCCTTTTTAAACTAACGCACAAGCCTGAATAGTGAATAATAATTAAGCTCTTCAATATCCATATTGGTTTTTGCTAAAACAAATTATTTACATCATGACTTTAAAATAGAAACCAAAAAATTGGTCACCCTGAATTACATTGAAATGACTTCAAGGCACTATGTTTCAAACTCTTTTCAGTCACATCGCCCCTAATCCTATAGCACAGGCTTTTTTATGTGGGTTTATGATGTCGGGATTGGTCTAATAGAAAGTGTATGATGTTAGGATTTGTATAATATACAAGTCTATGAAGTGAGGATTGATGTAATAGAACATATTTTGTCAATAATGAATCCTTGGAAACTAATGCTGCAGTCCAGGAAAATAATTATTTGTATGTGTATTTCTGCTACTGAGCCAATCACAATCCTACAGTACTGAAAAAAGAGCATTCTTGAATTTTTAAAAACACCCTGTTCATTGGAGATGGAACTTTCCCTCTTTGATATTTGGTGAAATGAATTATACCTGTTTTATAACCAACACATTCCATCCTCAAGGTAAAGAATCCGGGGACAATCTCCATTGATAATATTGATCACTCACACTGGTTTGTGACCACTACTATTAGCCCACAATTCATTTCACTTTTCCGAAATGACAAAATCTTTATCAAAAGTTTGTTATGTCTGAAAAATGATGTAAACAACAGGTCTTTAATATTTATATCTCGTCTTAGACTAGTGCAAAAATGTGATCCCTTTCCATAGTACAACCCAAAAACAAATCTCTACAGAGTTCAAACTTCCAATACATTTTGGCCTACAATAGAACACTATTCAAGCCACTTAGAGAAAGCATCATGGGTGCTAGAACTCTCTTCAAAGTCCAGGTGCAGTATATGATATTGAAACAATTACCATACTATTCTATTTCTAATAAAAAAGATATTTGTATCTGAAGATATGATTGATTGTTTTTCTGTTATTTGTCCTTATTGATATTCATTGTCTGTATGGTAATGGTCATTTATGCAATAATAAAGCTAGATCTACTCCAAACTATCATATTTTGGCCTTAGCCAGTTTGACAGCATAGCAAATTGATAATAGATTATAGATAAAGCTGGGTTTATTTAGTAGATATTTTGATGCAAAGCAATGATATTATTGGGATCAAATTTATGTATATTCCAATTGAAAACTGAAGGCAGTTTACAGCAATGTTAAACAGGAAGCTAGTGAAACCAGCTTGTTTTAGTAAAAACACAAAGGAAATGACCATTTTGTGTAGCACCACTAAAAACCAACATTTGTTAAAATCCAATTGCAAACCCACATTAAATGTGTTATGAAGCACATAAAGTACATATGATGCTACTGTCCAACAGACAAGTCTGACACGAGTTCATTGATGTCGGTTTCTGAAGAGACAATATTTTTGGGCCAATTGAAAAATGTATTCGTTCAATAGAAACTTTATTTCTGTTTTTTTTTTTTCCTGTTCCTTTTTTTATCATTCATTTTTATTTTTCAGTTTTATTGTATTGCAAAAAACAAACCATAAACACGTAATTGACAAAAAGTATGTTATAATGCATTGTTGAGACTTGTTTGGTACATCCACGTCCTGATGTGTATAGGTGGTAACCATTTAATTTTGTCTGGGAAGGTCCCATTTTGGAAAAGGTGGTACAGATATATGCCATGTGTTAATGTAAAAACTATTTACCTTCACTCAGATTTGATTAAGATGATTTTAACATTTCAGAAATAACCATTTAATAAGTAAGAAGTTTGTTCTGTACTCTATGTACATGTAACTGCAATATAAGAGGCATTTGTGATATATACACATGTACATTCTTTTGGTACTTATATATAGGTATATGTATTATAAATAAGCTGAAGGCAGGTGCTGGCTACAGACATGCTTTAGCATGTTCTCTTTAAGTAACAGTTATTTCGTGTACCTCTGTACGTGTACTTGTCTATATAGCTTTTCCACTTTAATCAGTGGCTGTAAGGAACCAACAGGGCACTCGTTTCTGTCAGCCATTTTCCTAAACAGATTTTTTTTCACCTTTGATTCCACCATATTGAATCAAAAATGTAACCTAAAATGTAAACAATTATTTTAAAAAAAAACAAAAAACATTTTAAGTCAATATGTTATGGTTGCCATTTGCATGACATTCTTGTCTTTAGAGACAGTTTTTAGTTTGTATGACATCATAATTTGTTTGACTCAATTATTTCAGGTTTGAGGGGGACACTTGCTACCAATACTGAAAAATAATTATTCTAGTTATAGTTTAGTTTTTTTAAGTGCTAATCTGATTTCTTTTGGGTTCTGCAAGACAACCCTAGTCTTTGCTGAAGACCTCATTGTTTAAGGTGGGCAGATTTCTAAAACAAAAGGTTACAATGACAGGTAGAAATTATGAATTTTAACATGGGAAAGATAGGAAAATTGAACATTTGACAGGCAAAATTTCTTTGACTTAGAAGAGGAATTTCTGACAGGCAGATATCCTATCCTAGCCTAGACACTGAAGACAACTGTTGATAATTTGGGTTCTTTTATTCAAACAACCTTTCAGACAATCTGTTTGTGCTACTGTTCTTATACGTAACTTACAGATCTAGTAACTTGAGTGTATACCTTAGAATTGCCCCAAGTTAAACCATGTCTTGTCATGTCTGAATAGTTCAGTACTGTTAACCAGTGCATTGCCCTAAATGAGGTTAAGGAAGTAGAATTCAGTGTTTCTCATGTACACTCAACACATGTACTGCTTATGATGTACATGTACATGTGGGGGATTGGGTGTTGTTTCTTGTTCCTGAATTATTCCAGAAAATAAGTGGATATAAAACATTAATGAATGTTTACTTCTAAATATTGTTTAACAAACATATTGAATACTTTGGGATTCATGGTCATGTTCATGTCTACACGGCTCTGTAGGTTGCAGAACTTGCTTCAAACTTTAATGTACTGTTAAAGTCGGCTAATTGCTGACTGTAGTTATGTCTTATATAACCATGAAAGATCACTTTTTGCTGAGCTGGCTCACCAGGGTTTTTTTACAAGCTTGTTCGGTCTTCTACCAAACTTTTATCATGAAAGTGTTGTCATGTATAACCTATAAGTGAAGTGACCTGTCACCATGAATAGGACAATAAATCTTTGAGTTGATAACTGAGTGTAATTAGGTTGGTTGACCTCTTGTAAATATCAGCTTAAATACAATGTTTGTGGATGTATTTGGTAATAATAGTATTATACAGGCTGATTTTTCTGTTAATTCATTATTTTTTATTTATTTGCTTAAAATAAAGTGTGTTTAGTTCCTTTTTTCATTTAATTAAATGTATGTATTAATCATATGAGTGACTGCATACATTGAAGATACATGTTTTTTGTCTTCAATGATGTTCATGATTTTTACTGCTCCTTGAGCTACTCCTGAAGATCCAATTCGTAGAAAAGCTTGGTTGGATTATTGTACCGTTAAAATTGTAACAGTTGATATTGACCTTATTGTATTAACTGGCCTTAAGAGTGCCATAGTTGTGGAGTGTGAGAGTTTTCACAGACACTTTGGTTGTAAAACACAAATGAGTGTCAGGGGAAAATGTTGGACTGCCAGCCCTGTTTCTTTGTGCTGATTCAAGTACACAAAACTCCCACAAATACACTATTACAGTATCTTGAAAAATATTATATGGAATGTAAAAATGCCAAAAACTAAAATTAAGAAACCTGTATTCATAGTTTAACTATTTATAAACACCTTCCATATCAATTCATGGCATTAACTGAAGGTTAAAGAGGACATAGAACAAAAGTAAAATACATAATGATGAAAGAGAAGATAATGTGTTAATATATGTGCCCTGCAATGAAAATCTTTGCAAATAGCCGAATAATACAAATAACTGCTGTATGTGAGAACTTCCAAACTTCTCCCATTCTCAAGACTACATGTGTGTGTAAGTTAAATTTTGGTCTTTGTTTTTAAAATATTAATGAATACTAAACTGTCAAATTTACATCAGCTTGAAAAAATATTTATTGGCTCATGATTTAAGTGTAAATGTCTAAAAATAAAGAGCCTCATACACCTACATGAAGCTTCCTAAATTTCCCGAGGGCCGTGGCTCAGTGGTAGTGAGTGCGCTTCCTGAACTGAGCATTCTCCGATTTACCATTCACAGGATCGAGTCTGGCTTTCGACCATCAGGAATATGAGCAAGTCATGTGTTGTGGCTCCGGCAAAAGCGGGGGTGGTTTTTACGAGGTTTCGTCCTAGTTTTCCGCCGTAATAAGGCAGTGTACAGTGTGAAGTGGACAATCCGTCGTCATATAAGTGAAATACCCGAGGGTAAATTTCCCCGAGTGCTGGTTATCCTGTAGAGTTGTGTAGCTGTTAATAAGAGATGTCTGGCACTGGTTCTGTGTGAATAGTTTGTCCTACAAACTCATCAGTTATATTCTAGGTACATGTACTATAACTATTATAAATATATATCTATAGATGGAGATGATGGTGCTGCTTATGGTCTAATGGGGAATTTAATAGATCAACTCAAATCAAATATACACATTCTTGTAGCTGTTCACCTTTGACCTGTTTAATTCCATAAGATGTCTGCCGGTCCCATTCCAAGAGACCGCCAAACAACTAATCAGATATAGGAAATTAATCTGGTATCTGTCCTGGAAAACTCTTGTTTTTCTAATTACTCCCCCTTGGGCACATCACGTCTGTAGGGCAATTTTTGAGCGTAGGGGTGATTGAGGTGTTTGCTAGTCTCTGGTCACCACGGTCATGCAGTACAATTAGAGAGTATGGAAAGCCTATCAAAGCGAGCACAAGCTTGTCTCTCTGGCATATCTATTGGTAGCCATGCATGTTCTGGTGGATTGGTAGAGCTGGGGGCTGATTGCTGCGCGGGACTGGACCCACGTTTCTGGGGCAATTGATTGTCTGGCGGAGGAACTGTCATGTAAATAAGTCCGTCTGTTCCATTGTCTAGGAAGTCGTGGGCTCACCTCGGGGAGATCTTCCACCAAATATTATTATTTTTTATGTAGAAACGACCTGTCTGAAGTATCTATCAGGCCAAGTGGAGTAATTCGTCTCGCTCCAGCCATTAATTAGCCCCCGACCAATGATTACTATCACAACTGTTTGTAGATAAGTTTGTATGGAGCAATCCACCAAGTCTGTTCCTGGTAACTTCATCTTGTCTTAGAAGAAGCCTGATGCTTTCTGTATGGCTTCTCTGGGATTAGAATTACTCAATCAAATTAATGTTACTTGTTTCCTCTCTCCAGACACACATTCAATTGGATTGTCTATATACCCTTATTACAGTAATTTCCCTACCTATTATCAGCTGGACGGTCTCTTTTTTTGTTCTGAAGAAAACCAAGTCCAGTTTCGTCTTGCTTAATGGCAAATCGCTATTCCCGTCCTGTTTAGAACAAATAGTTCTGTTATAAAAAAATGATGTTTCAGTATATTGACTCTCAAGAGTCTAGTTAATAGTTGATCAGACGATCTAGTTCTCTAGCTAATTTAGTACTATTCACCAAATAAAATTAGCAAGTTTAAGTAAAATGCATTATTTGATTTCGGTCTTATATATATATATATATATATATTTCTCACCCCTCCCCCCCCCCCTTGTTTGTTTTTTTTTCCTTCTTCTTTTGTTCTTTTTATTAATATATACTTAAAGAGATGTTAATAACACAAATGAGCTTTGATTCAGTTTTCTGTTTGACTTTAGCTGGCGAAAACTTAGTTAGGGTCAGGCTTTTAACTAAATTTTAACAATATATATTATCCCATGCAAAAAAATTTTGGTTATTTGTGAGAATTTTTCTAATTTTATTCTTTTTGACATAGTTATGTTTTATGTTATTTCAGGATGAGTTTCATCCCTTCATCGAGGCACTGCTACCTCATGTGAAGGCTTTCTCCTACACATGGTTCAACTTACAGGCAGCCAAACGGAAATACTACAAAAAACATGAGAAAAGAATGTCAATGGATGAAGAGAGGAGAGTCAAAGAAGAATTGCAGGTGACTGATTGCATAACCATAAAACCAAAAAGTGTCCATTTTTTTTTTAATGATCTGCTGGTTTAAATAAAATAACCAAATTCAGATTTCACAGAACATTGACTTTTTACACAATTGCCATTTTCCAATACTCTTAACCACCTCAAAAATCTACCCCAACAACTACTATTTTGGAAACTATTAAAGAGATTTAAAAAATTGTTAGGCAGAAGATGAATTCTTCAGCTAGAAAGCATCAACATTTCTCTTAAAGCAGGAACTTACAAAAAACTTACAAAAAGTTAGGATTGGTCATAAACAAAATTTGAGTTGTTAGGGTAATCCTTTTATGTCAAACAAAGTAATCCACAATTGCATCAATACACATTAACAACATTAAGTAACCAAGGTTATGTCAGATTACCAATACTGATATTTATTTTTGATATTCAAAATTAAATTTTTTTTCTAGAATAAAAAAAATTATCTGCTAGAAATAACATTTATTAAAAAAAAATGTACACAAAATTTAAATAAACTGAAATAAAGATAGTAGAGATGACTGGGCAGCTATCTATCTTGTTTGATGTGCATAGATATAAATGACGTGAAATTCGTGGTGTGTTTGATTCATTATTATTCCCCCCGTGAGGGAGTGGGTGGGCTATGGCCCTGCAGAATACTCCCTCGGCTTCCTCGGTCGATCGTAAGAGGCGAGATAAGAGGTTGCTTTCTGTTGCCCTGGTGTTCGCA
>JAVFBW010166988.1:0-11353 GCA_034783835.1 Mopalia ciliata
AATGTAGAAAAGTCTATTTTTAGAGTCCTGACCTGCGAGTAGATAATCCCCTTGTTTAGTACTCAGGAAATTTTGATATATTTTTCTCTCTTGATTAATGTAAAATTTATATGGTATTCAAACTTCGTTGCGAATTATATTTGTATTATTTATTTTATTGATGACAATATACGTCTTGCGAAATCATCCGAAGGCATGGTATCTCTATATATAGACTCTTATAGAGAGATGGCTCGCGAAGACAGTGTTACGACTAAAGGTTGGTGGCATTTTGACCTTCCCAAACACCAACGATAACCACGTGGTACGTCAATGCACTATAGACAAGTAAACATAATCGACACACCTTCCCAGCTGTGAGCTTATATTTTGACAGGCCAATCAAAAAGACTGGAATGTTGTTGTAACAAGTAATTTTACGAGGTAAATATATGTCATACGTAAACACAACAACACTGAATTCTGGAAAGTTTAGATAAAATTTTATTTATATGCAAGGTTGTACAGAAAGTAGCCTAGTACAGTTTATTGACGAGTAGCATGCACAAGTAGCACCGGTTAACACCACGAAATTTGTTGAGAGCATAAAGAAAGATAATTTGAAATGTTTGATCCCAATAACACTCTGTTCATCAATTCAGTTGAAGCCAATTTATAATATTAATTCCCTTCCTGTATCAAGTGGGTGTACATTTATTTTATGCACGTCTTTCACTGCCCATAGATCAAAAAACTTCTATGCTGACTAATATGTCAATTTTTACTTATTATCACTATTTCTGTTACTCTGACCATATACGATGAGCAACCAAAAATTTACTCTACATGGGTAAAAAATCTACCCTGAGAAGCATAAACAAGGTACATACCCTTTATATGGGCATATTAAATATACACACTCTGGGCCACATAACATACAGTGGAAAGTATAGTTTGAGTAAAATTTGCCCATTGTTTGCAATAATTTGGTAACCGGCCAAGGACAAGTATCAAAGTTTAAACGTAACTCCTGCATGGTTTCTAAGTAAAATTGACCTAATGGAAATGGAATGGAATCCAATCCTGAAGTCTTGGGCCCTGTTCTGTCTATATAAATACATATAGAACAGTTTGTACTTTACCTCCTATAACCAGCGATCAGCTTACAGTAGCCCATACGGACTGTCCCTGGTATAGTCCCTGGTTATACGAGCGTAGTTGTAAATTACATAACAATACTGATGTTTGTTAGCTAGTAAGGATTCTGAATTTTAAGATAAAACATTAGACTGCTATCTTCTGATAAGGACATCTATCACACAATGTTTTGTTATAAACTTTGTTATGGAGGTAGCTTTAGAACAAACACACCTTTTTAGTTTTCATCTGACTTGATCAAATGTATAAAACAAACAAATAATCTTTCTTACAGTATACCGAAACGATATATACACATTTTAATATCAATGTTCTTTCAGGATTAAATATAGTTATTTAAACATTCAATTTATACATATATATGGCAAATATCACAGATTATATATATTACCAGGAAAATACATTCAGTAAAACGATATTTCCATTTCTTTCTGGTGACCTTTTTCCTTGTAAACAATTATGCCATTATGAAATAAAAAAATCAGCCATTCAGAACATGGCGGTTGGAGTTGCTACAAAGAACTAAATGCATATACTAGTACTACCTGGCATAATAAAAGAGTATAGTGATATGGATAACATGGATAGGGATGAAGAGCATACCGGTGATGATGATTTGTGTAGGACATGTAAACAACTCAAAAACAGGATTTTAATGGAAAACATGATGTTCAGATTCAGTAAACACGAAAATTGGAAGATTACGGCCAGAAAAAAAAACAAAAAACGAAACTAATTGTTGACACCAGGCAACCTCACTAACCACATTGAATAGTGTACCAGAAATACATGTGTTGCCATTTATTCAGGTTTAAATTGTGAACTTCAATGGAAATGTTCTTGAATCATATATAACAGTTAGGCTGTAAAATATTTGTACTTTCTGACATAATGCACCTACTAGTATCGCATTATGTCATATATTTAATTTCTAGAGAAACTTGGTTAACTGTCCATTTTGAATACAGCATACCGCATGCATTGTATACAGAAATAGCTGTTATGAGATGCTACAAAAATAAAATACACTAATATAACGGATGTGGCATATAGTTGAACTGACAACTGATTGGTGAATGTAGGTTTTTGTTAATGTATAATAATTGAAAAGCATAAGAGATGACGTATATGTAGCCGACCACGGAGATTGTTCAGCAATTCTTTACATACACATTATACATGTATAAAGCGACCCTAACCTCTATATACAAATAATACATAAACTATAAACACTTCTTCACACACCATTCATTCTGCCAAATTAAATTTGGTTTACAATTAAAGCATATGGAACTGGGCTTCCTTTCATCTCACCTAGTCAAACACCAGAATTGAGATTAATTAATTTTCATTTATGGTGTGGATTAAAACAAAAGTGATTAACATTTCCTTTATAACAGACCTGCATAACCAAGAAAAAATTATGTGTAAGGAGAATTGTTGATTAGAGTATTTTCTTACAATTTTGTGTATATTTGTGTTACAACATAACATAGAATAATAATAATATCTGGGCGCATGTTGATGGCCTATTGGTGTATTTCACGTATAGTATGTGTACCAAATACTCCAGAATACACCAGGTAAGCAGCTCTGCTATAAGGCATTGTAGTTGGTTAGTCTGATTTAAGATTGATTTAGAGCAGATCATTTTTATACATAAAATGTTTGATACATTATTCCCTTTTTTGATTTCAACCATCTGAAAAAAGTAGGTGACAAAAGTAGAATTAAAATGTTTTCTGGTTTCCATTGTAATTTTACATTCTTCTTAAACAGCAGCTTTTATGTACATGTATTAAGAATTGCTTGGCTGCACAGCGCCATGGTGATGACCTTTGAGTGTTGTATAAGAGTTGAAATTAATGAAGGAATCTTATGCTCATCTTCTGTTCCACATCAACTCTCTCCATAGCCTGTTATAAAAAAACAAAAACATCACGATATATAAGACTTTCTCAGAATAAAAATAATATAAATATATATATATATACCAAAGGGTCCAGGGTCCGAATCCCCAGGGAGACAAGCAAATTTTTCTCTGTTCATTAATTTAATTCAATTAATTCAATATATATACTCAAATAAACTAACACATATACATACAAGTATGCTGTATTTTCGTTATTTTGGGACACAAAAATTATTCATACAAGTATGCTAATTATAGTTGCTTGAAGAATTATTTGTCTGGCTTCTAATTACAAATAATGTTAAGCAGCAATAAGAGTATTAATCAGTCAGAGTGAGGGAGTTCACACAACACCAGTTCAAATCTGATCAACCTTAAACTCAGGTTAATTCAGTTTCATTGTTGTGAATCTGGGTCATTTCTTGACAATTTGTACACACCCACTGCAAATTCAAGATACCTGTTCACCAGATTACCAATGCAGTTAAAGTAAAATAGGAATTCTGCTATGAAATACAGTATTAAGTTTAATCCATACCAGGGTGAAAATAATCAGGTACTTTGATATGTTTTAACTGTTATTCAGCATAATTTGTCAAAACAATTTAGATATTCAATACCACACTGTCCACACAGTATAAGTCAGTCCTCCACAATTTTCTACCCACTAAACTTTACTTAACCAACCACCTGAATGTTAATCTTTGTTTTGTTTAAAACAATGATCGATCCATTAGTGTTTTATGCCATGTTTAAGGATATTTCACTTAAATAAGGCACAACCATATAAAGTATTTTCATAATGTTGGAAAGTTAATCTTCCTCCAGTGCTAAGAAAAAGACTGCATTTCTACACTCAAAAGTATTCAGAAGGCTTTGTGTAAAACGTCAAAAGGACTGAAAAAACCTTGAATTCTACCTACCACTACAAACTCCTCAAATGATATGTGCTGATCACCGTCTTTGTCTGCCTCAGCTATAGTTCTGTCAGCTATACTTCCCAGCTGTTCCTCGGAGATGTTAGCTCCAACCATCATGTGTAAAACAGCCAGCAGTTCCTCTCTGGTGATTTTATCATCTCCATCCAGATCATACATCTTGAAAGCAACTGTGACAAAAGAACAGTACGTCATTGTTTATATGCAAAACCTCTGCTTGTTTGTGTGCTTGAGTTCAGGTTATTTCATTTATTCATATGATCGCAAAAAACAGTCTGGATTTAAGATAACTAGTGGAATCAGTCACATCAGTAAGGTGAGAAAAAAAATTCTGAAAATTGTAGATGATTGGTGCTTTATGTCGTGTTTGTAGAGAGATTTTATCTTATTATGTATCAAATCACATCAACATTGAAGTCTTTCTTAAATGACTTACACTTGAGTTTTTCCTCTCTTGTGTTGAGTTTATTTTTTTCCTGAGCAGCTTTCAAAGGCCTAAACCTCCCCAAAACTCGCAGAAACTGTCTAAAATTGACGGAGTCATCAGAGCTGAAAAGTAAATATCAATTAAAGATTAGCAACAATTGAATAATTTGTATTTTTGATTGGGGCTTAAACCCTCATATTACAACATGCCAGCCCTATGGGTGAAGGTTTGGTTTGGATTGATTGAAGTTTAATGACATACTTAAGGCTATTTCACTCATATTATGACCTAACAGCTCAATGGGTAAGGAAACGCCCACGTCATCGCAACAGATTTGTTTGATTTTGTTTGATTGTGGTTTCACGTCGTTCTCAAGGGTATTTCACTTTATGCACGTCTTACATGACAACGTGCCAGCCCAATTGGTGGAGGAAACCACCCTTTACACCACTGGCAACAAACAGACAAAACAAATACAGGACGTAATACAGGCACCACAAACAGATTGGCCTCCAGTTCCCCTTTAGCTCGGAGAGCTCCTAGGCAACTGTTTGTTTGTTTGATTGGTGTTTAACGTCGTACTCAAGGGTATTTCACTTATATGATGTTGGATTGTCCACTTCGCACTGTACACAGCCTTATTACAGTGGAAAACCAAAAGGAAACCTTGTAAAAAAAAACAAAAAAAAAACACCCTGCCCGGCCGCCGATTGCCGGAGCCACAACATGTGACTCACTCATATACCTGATGGTCGACAGACGGACCGCATAAACAACGAGAAGACATAATAAAAACAGGACAATCACGGGAATAGTACAGATATTGTTATAGGACACAACATGTAGCTCAACCATGATGTGAAGCATTTCCATAATGTTGGAAAGGTTCATATTCCTCCAGTGTTAAGAAAAGAAGTGCCTTCCAACCACCGATTTATCCACAATATACTTTCATTAATAAGAGCAAATACTAGCTCATTAATGCCAAATATGTAATGACATATATTTCATAATAAATTGTAAAGAGAAGATGTTAAGATTACTAAAGCTATCAGAACTTCATTGGCTTATAGTCCTTAAATATAGGATAAAAATTCCACTATTTTTTTTCCATCTCTAACACAGACATTGATAAGTGATAGCCTCAATTTATCACTTAAGCATTGTCATGTGATAAGACTAGTCATACACCAAGACACATATATATTTCAGATTCACAAAACATCCACTAATCTTACCCTTCATTGAAGAAAGCATGAACTATCCTATCGCCTAAGGGATTAATAGCCAGCTCAGGGATCCTAAGAAAGTCTTCTCGGCTAAATAACATAAAATCAGTAAATATATAAACCAACAAAAGTGTAAATTCCTCTTATAAATATCATATATCATAAATAAACATGAAGAGCATAACAGGTACTACTTTTGGATTCACTAAATTACACTTTGTTATGCTTAATGCTAATATGGTCCATTTTGATTTTGGTTAAAATCACATCCTGTGCCACAAAAAAAACCCTTGACATTGCCAGATGTATGTTAATGCCATGCAATGAAAGGAATACTGCGGACCTGAGCATGAGACCATTTTTTTTTTTCATGTCAAAGCTTCCTTCAGTAAGTACAATGTAGGTGTTTATCCCCCCAGAGGAATGTGTACTGTTATACAGTGATCATCAAGGCAGTCAGTAGCTTTGAATGATGTTTGTGGATGAACTGACACACCACAACATGTGAAAGCACATGATTGGCTGTTTGATTGGGGTTTAACGTCGTACTCAAGGGTGTTTCCCTTACACCATGATGGGTTGTCCACTTAACACTGTCCTTTGACTCTTTATTTTGGAAAACTGAGATTCAGAGGAAACCACAAAAAAACACCCCTACAATTGCAGGAGCCACATCGTGTGACTCACTCATATACCTGATGATTGACAGACAGACTCGATCCAGTGAACACTTCATTGAAGAAGGATTAGTAAGCATACACACTAACCACTAAGCCACCAACCCAGGCGGTTGAAGAACATGAGGCCTGGTAGCAATAAGCAGGAAGCAATCTTCAAAGTTCTAGCTTAATCCGTGAAAATATTACATACTTATTGTATTCACAACAGATACAGGCATGGATATTCAAAAATTATGTAATAGCGGCCATTTTATTTTACAGAATTTGGTGAAGTGTAATCCCATCCACCATCTTCACCAGAGGAAGCTCCAAAGCTGCGTAGCAATTTGAAGTTTATCCGTAGATTTATTCTCTACTTATTTAGTTATTGTTGAATTTGTTTTCAAGCTAGTCTGTTCAAAAACATTTATGACACATGGACGCCGGGTAGCAATTCTAAGTCCCCACTACTCTAATAGAGACGGAAAAGAAATTGAACCTATAACTGTGACAAGTCCCAAGTATATTAGCAAAAAGGTAGTCTACAACAGATGATGAATGTGTAATCCACTCAGTACCATAGAGATCCATTGTTGCTTTTATCCAGGCTGGTAAATCTGCTGTAAAGCCGTACAATTTGATTTTGTGAAACTGAAAAATTAAACAGAAATCAAATAATGGAAATAATTCTTTATTTCAGAGTATAACTAGATGACTAGAAATGATATTTTATTAAGCTTATATTACTAATTATGATACTCAATAGTGCTGAAACGTGAATACTATTCAAGTAGTCGTTACATATATGACATTTGGTCATATACATATATGTACAAGTACTGTCATGTAACCTAATTGTGCACAAATATTACAGAACGCTTTTATTCAGTACAAAATACCTGCTGTTTAGTAGTCCTAGCTGTACTGTTATCTTGCAAGACGACGTATGTATTATGATAAATTTATTTGGCTTTGCTGGCCTTTAAAATTCTGATCCGCAGTCGCGTACGTAAGTCTTTAAACAAACCCCATACATCCAACTGAGAAGCACGAGACAGCAGCATCTGGGGATTGTCTTCAAATTCCACAGCTGACGACATAATCACCTTATGTTTGTGCTATATTTTTTGATAGTCTCATACCAATGTACATTTTGTTATATTGCATTACTGGCTAAATAAAGATACAATCACTGCAAAACACATGCAACTTTTAATTATCAAATATACCCTAAACCCAGTTTTGCATTAATTCCCGGAAGATTATGAACAACACTATTTTGCAAAAAGAAGTAAGAAATGTACATGTACTGCCGTTTTTATTTTGAAGAGACAGAACTTTATGATTACAATGTATATACTGGACTCGAGAGGCTTATTTATTTTTAATACTAATGTTTCAATGTGTTTGGTGCGACAGTCGTAGTTTGCTCTCGTGTCTAGAAAATGTATCCCTATAGAATGCACGGTAAATCTGTCTATGAACTGTCTCCCTGACTGATGGCTCAATCGCCCCAGACTCTCATTCTCGCACGGACTGCCCGTAAACCATTGTGTCTCACTCAGCCAGCTGTTAGCTATGCGCATATCCTGTATACATTGAACGAAAACATTTTTCCTAGCAGATAGCACTTCGGTTGTGAATAATAATTCAGACAAATCTGCCATGAATAACCAGATCACCTGTTTTAAAGAAAGTTTTTTCAGCCATGGCGACGGCCAGCGAGGCATGACAGCATGTGGCACAATGAATAGGGCTAATTCCTCCGTCTTAGGAATTAGCCCTATACATTGTGCTAGACAGCATGGCGCAAGACATACGTGATTTCGTTTCTCAAAGAAAAAGACTGCGTGATAGAAAAAAAATAATTCTTCCTTATTTCTAGAGTTTAGGTACAGCTGTAGGCTTACGGGCCTACCTCGTATCTCTATATACTTTATAGTCTATATAAGATAGGTAGTCGCATCAAATTAAGTTTATGAACAAAGACTTAAAAATGCAGAGTCATGTGCCCTCTAAATCCAATTCTGGACTCTGATTTAGAGAATCAATGTTAAAACTAAGTTTAAATAAAGCTACATCATAACATGATGAAGTTTAGATATGCTGAAACTTACATCCAGTTTCTTGTTGGATTTCACGAATCTCTTCCTCCTGCAGTTGAATAGCTCCAGCTCGGTTTCCCATTTTAAAAATAAAATATGGAGGATGGACAAAAGTAAGCTTAAAAACGAAAAAGCAACGAAATAAGAATCCAGCAGAGGTGACAGATGTGATGACTATCAAGGGAAAATGAATTGACAGAACACGGAACTTCCTTGTTCGTGTAGGTTTTTAAGTGCAGACGGATCTAAAACAAATTGTTTTGCCCTCTAGCGGGTCGACATAAATTCTAACTATACTGCTGGCTGGAAATGAGAAATATCACTGATTTATAATTTCAATGAAGCAGTATTAACGACAAGCAGTCTATACTGCCAATTTAAAATACCCATTTAAATTAAAGGAGCTGCGATAATACTTTTCTTGTGACATATAAAATCAATAATATATATTTCGTTTCTGTTTTTGTTTGTAGTTTCTTCTCAACCCCCCAACAACATCAACGCCGTAACCTTGTTGTCGGCATAAATTTATTCAGCATACAATTACAATGTTACATGCAGAACAATTATTCTGTGTGGTGCGAATTTATTTTGATGTGATCTGACTTTCTTGCACATCTCTGTTATAGGCAAAGCGATTTTGCAACATTGCCAAATTGAAACCAAGTGAGTAATCGTGATTGAATCATAGGGCGTCCAGTTGTCGATGCCAATTTCATAGTGCCGTATTCTAGTGTATCATACCATGGAGGCAAAGCAGAAGGAGTAACAACTCGCTGGTCGGTACTAGACTATCCCGATGTTCTATTGAAAGCTGAATAGATTTGACTGCCTGGCTTTTCCTTTGATGTTCACTGATCAATTATATTCAAAATCAAAATATTCTTGAGATATATATTCTCAGTTTTGTCAGCAGAAGGACAACACCATATGCGCAAAACAAATGCACCAAAGGGCATTGGTTTGTTTTATGCGCATTTTTACAATTCGTAAACTGTACCTTTCACCCTATTGGGACGTAAAATACTCACATAAAAGTGAATAATAGTTTTGTAAATTTATAATGGTTTAAAAATTTTAATTTGTAAAAGAAGTTTTACAGTTTTTGTCAATTTACAAAAATTTTCACATTTAAATGATTTCTTAAAATTTGAATATTGTTTCATATTTGAAAGATCAATTATATCTGTATAGGCTAATTGCGCGACGGTGACACAGTTTTACCAAAATCGACTATTTAAAATGAAAATTTCTCCCATTGAATTAACATGGGGAAATCTGCTAAAATCTTAAAAATCAGCATTTTAAAGTTGCAATTTGAATAACTTCCGCATTTCTGCAAGTGTCTATTCCAACACCATAAAGTAGATTGAATTGTGTTCTTATTAGAATTTTATCTCTCTTCCGTGACGGTTAAACCAGTCCAGAGATATAAAAGTTATAAAAAGCAATGATCTTGGGTTTCCTTTGATTACTACTAATCTTTGCTTATTGTTGAAGTGTACACTATTTAACCCCCTGGAGCTAATCTAAACACGGTTTGAACCAGCCGAGTTAGTATGAAAAGGATTATCGCACCACACATTGTTTTGCTTGTTGACACTAACTGTCATGTTGTTTAGAGTTTAACACCCAATCAAGCAGTCACAACAGGAGCTTGATCGGCTTTACCACGAAGCCAATAGATAACTTGGGAAACCTTATGTGCGCATTCGTGAATTAATGCCTTGAGGGCAAATCATGCTCAATCAACTGTATCAAGTCAAGCTGTGAGGCGTCTGGTGGAATTGATAATTATACCCTTTGAAGTGGCTGAGTTGTTACTCCTTCTGCTCTACCTACATGAAAAAACGAACTATGCTGAACAAGAAATCAGTAAATTATCGTCAGTATTTTGCCATATACTGTGTATTTCACACAAAATGCATCGTCCCTTCATATGATACCGCCTAAAGCTTAGAGTCAACAAATTAATATATTTGTTTTGCCAAGGAAGTCTGTCTTTTAATGAACACGATGTCATAAATTTACAACGTCCCTGCATATGATACATCTAAAGCTTAAAATTAACAAATTAATATATTTGTTTTGCCAAGGATGTATGTCATGTAATGAACAAGACATAAATTTAAATATTCACAATTTCTCAACAGTACCGTCCACACTGTTTGACGAAGGATTTTCCAAGGACTAGCATCAACAAAAATATTCAGAGAAGTGCCACAGAATAATCCAGAATCCGTTCACGGAAAATATATATACAACGATAAAAGAATTCAACATCCATATTTTGGGGCAGTCCACAACAGTGATTCCATATGTCTTGTGTATTTTCTACAAAATAATTTATAGATAAGTTACGCAAAGTTTATAATAACTCCTGTTGCTCTCTGCTGCTGTTGTTGTTGTTGTCAAGAGTGAGCCTCGTTCATTAGTCTGCCTATTGAATCTAACACCATACATTTACAATTACACCCGGTCACTGGACACTCAAGGTTGTCTCTGGAAACGAAACAAGAAAAAACTATTAATTTATTATTTTAAATATACAAAATATCAGTGTGGTGAGCCCGTGAAAAATAGGTAGATAAATAATTTAACATACTACTTCAACTGCCCGCAACACCTGATTGGGCTTTTCAAGTAACGTTTCAAGTATGCCCTTAAATTCGAATATCCCAAGAACTACAGGAAGCTCTCTATAATCACCCAGAAAATCTTGCAAAAAAACGTTTTCAATATCTCGCTTCTACCCCATAGGGGATGTAATTTGATCTTTAAAAGGTTGATTTAGATTAAATGTCATACTTAAGGTTATTTCACTCATATAACTGTGACTCCCCCTTAAAGGTATTCCCAAATGGGTTTCAAATCCGATTAAAAGTGACTGAATTACAAAGATAATACTATAAACTATCTGTAAAATAAATACTGTATTTTTCTGAC
>JAVFBW010166999.1:0-11352 GCA_034783835.1 Mopalia ciliata
CCTACCTCTCTTTCACTGACACGCTTGCATTCTTGACATATAATCTGAAACAGTACAAATAATCAAAACTTATAATACAATTTATATAATAATTTTCAAAAAAAAGAAAAAACTTTTTTTTGTTGTTAATTTAGTAAGGTATATATGTAACAAGGCAAGACAATTTGAAAATTAAAAAAAAAAAATCTAACCATTTAAAAAGTTTATAGATCTATTTTTAAAATTGGTTTAAGCGAGTCATAACATTGCTTATGATTTATATTCTCTATTTCAGTTTCATAAATACATGTGTGTTTGTTGCAATCTTGTTATGTTTGTTTGTCTGTTTTTGTTTGATTGGGGTTTAATGTCGTACTCAAGGGTATTTCACTTATATGACATGTCGGATTGTACACTTCACACTCCACTTTGCCTTATTATGATGGAAAACCAGGAGAAAACCTAATTTAAACCAACCCCGCGATTGCCTGAGCCACAACATGTGACTCACTTATATACCTGATGGACAACAGGCAGACTCGATCCCATGAACGGTACATCGAGGCAGGTTCAGTTTAGTAAGCGCACACGCTACCACTTAGCCACGGCCGAGGGCCTAATCTTCTTGTGAAAATAAACCCAAATGTCACAATGAAAAACTGCTACCATTGACATCCTTGGCAATGATAAGACAATTACAAGATTCCAACAAAGATATCACAACAGATCGGCTTTAAATAGCTCCTTAACTCTGAGAGGATATTGGCAAGAAGAAGCTCTATCTGACCATTAGCCATATTTAAAGTCGATTTTATGCCCTTCTTATATTACACATATAATATCAAGTTTTTCTAAGTTTTTCTATTCTGGCCCAATGATATGGAACAGTATCCCAGAACACATTAAAAATGTCAACTCGCTAGTCTGATTCAAATAACTGCTTTTAAAAGAATTTGTTTCAGTTTAAATTGGGTTTTCGTTAGACAATGAATTCTTTACACAATGTGTTCTTTAGACCATTGCTGTAGACAATGTTAGTATTTTTGTATGTATGTGTATTAGTAATTTTACTTTGTTTTTTTGGGGGTTTTTTTGGGGGGTTTTTTTTCTGTTGTTTGTTTGTTTGTTTTTCGTTATTGCATGCACTGGTAGATGCTTTCATATAAAACAGAAAGTGAGGGTTTCATCCAAAAGCAAAACAACAACAACAAACAACTGCTTGTACATATCAACCTGTTACTAAAAACTGGATCTTTTAAAACCGCAGGTCAGCTGAAAACATGCTAAAATATGTGTTACGCAAAGAGGTATTTTGATATCTATACAGCAGATTAACATTGCATTTGAATGACTTAGCTTGTGTGTACATTGTGTTGTTACAGATGCCTTCCAATACATATTATAAGCAAACGGACACACTGGTGACCCTCCATGGTTTAGAACAATGACGTCAGTTACACCTGTTACTAATTACTGCCTTTGCTAACTCAAATGCAAGTGCAGAACAGATGTTTGTCTTTGAAAATATGCAATAAAAATGCTAAGTTTAGGTCAAAAAAGAGTTGTCTTTCCCTATAATAATCAGTCAAGATAAGTAAAGGGCCATGGTTTAGAGAGTATCACGTCCTACAACCAATCCTACCTTAAATCTCCTCAATTTGAGTCTGTCTGTCGCGCTCACACTGTCGGGCTCACCAAATTGGGGACGGAGGGGGGAGGTTTCTTCTCCGTTTTCTACCGGAGGATGGTTGGAGGGAGCTTCATGTTGCCCTGGGGCTCTCAGAACTAAAGGGGAACGGGTAACCAATCTCTTTGTGAACTCTGTTTTATGTTCTGTCGCTGTCCTGTATTTGTCCCGTCTTGTCTTTGTTTTTTTTTAGTGGTGTTGTGGGTGGTTTCCTTCACCCATTGGGCTGGCACGTAGTCGTATAAGTGAAATACCCATGAGTATGCCATTAAACCCCAATCAAACTAACAAACTGTTTTCCATCATTTTTTAAGCAAGGAATCATAAGTAATGGACAATCCGTGAAATATCTGTAGAGTGCAATGTAACACCACAGTCAGATAAATGAAATCTTTTTATTTCATGATTAACACTTTAGAGAATTCCTTGTTACAATTTGAACTGATGTCTATTGATCAAAGAGTTACATGGATAAAATACTAGATTGAGTATATGTGTCAATAGGTCAAAATGAAAGAGATGATTCATTTTATACTAAGATTTATCCAGAAATAAAAACAAACTACAAGGCTTCATAGTGTAGTCACAGTGAAATTAATCATCAATTATACCCAATCTATTTATACTTGAATCTGGTGTCTCACTATATCTTTTTATCTTTTTATCTGTCTGCATATCTTATACTACTCTACTAAATACTTGGCTGAATCAATGTCTAAAGATATATAAATGCAGGTCAACTGTTATGTTAACCATTTTGCAGGACTTAGTTTGTTCAATTACATTTGCACATTTAAGAGGTTCTGTTTATTTCTTAGGAAGGAATTTGAAGCTAAATGGCTCACAATGTATCTATGTACTGTTGAAGTAGCTGAAGGATTCATTTGGTTGATCGGTGTTTTATGCTGTGCTTAAGGGCATTTCACTTATATGGCAGTGGTGTATTCCAGCAATAATTGACACAAGCACAGCCGTTAAATTATAAGTGTTTCCATAATGTTGGAAAATTTATCTTCCTCCAGTGCTAAGTAAAGGCAGCATTGCTACTCCCTAAACAAACACCTCATAGCCAGCGCTATGAAGCACAGGTGGTTAAAGAGAGCTTCCTGTTGCCCTGGTACTCTCAAAGCTACATGTAGTGGGCAACATGAAGCGCAGGTGGTTAGAGAGAGCTTGTACTCTCAAAGCTACATGTAATGGGCAACATGAAGCGCAGGTGGTTAGAGAGAGCTTGTATTCTCAAAGCTACATGTAGTGGGCAACATGAAGCGCATGTGGTTAGAGAGAGCTTGTACTCTCAAAGCTACATGTAGTTGGCAACATGAAGCGCTGGTGGTTAGAGAGAGCTTGTACTCTCAAAGCTACATATAATGGGCAACATGAAGCGCTGGTGGTTAGAGAGAACTTGTACTCTCAAAGCTACATGTATTGGGCAACATGAAGTGCTGGTGGTTAGAGAGAACTTGTACTCCCAAAGCTACATGTAGTGGGCAACATGAAGCGCTGGTGGTTAGAGAAAACTTGTACTCTCAAAGCTACATATAATGGGCTACATGATGCCAATGTGATTAGAGGGAGCTTCCTGTTGCCCTGGTGCGTTCAAAGCTAAAGAGGAACAGGAATCTGATCTGTTTGTGTTATCCTGTAAGTGTGTGTATTTGTCTTGTGATGTCTTTCTTTGTTGCCAGTGGTGTCAAGGATGATTTCCTTTATCCGTTGGGCAGGCCCACCGTCAGCCCGTCATGTGAGTGAAATAATCTTAAGTACAACATTAAACCCGAATCAGACAAACAAAGCAACATGAAGCCGATATGTTTGTGATGTGACATGTCCTTTTATGGCGTCCTGTGATTGTCCTGTATTTTTCCTGTCTTGTTTCTGTTTGTTTTTCGGTGGGCGTTTAGAGGGAGCTTCATGTTTCCCTGGTGCTCTCAGAGCTAAAGGAGAACTGGAACCGATCTGTTTGTGGTGTCTGTATCGCGTCCTGTTGTTGTCATCCTGTATTTGTCCCGTCCTGTCTTTGTTTGTTGCCAGTGGTGTCGAGAGTGGTTTCCTTCACCCATTGGGCTGGCTCATCATCATATAAATAAAATACCCTTCAGTGCGACGTTAAACCCTAATCAAACAAACAAACAAACAAACTGAATAATTTTTGTGTCTTTTATTAGAAAGTGAAGTTTTACAGTTTTTTTCTTTATTTTGGGATAACACTTTCTTAGTTTGAACAGGTTCTAGTTCAGAAAATTTTGCAGGCTGATACCCGTCCGGGAAATCGGTAGAAGGCAGGGTGGCTGAGTGGTCTAGGTGGCCGGCATTTACTGCTGGCGAATCAGTGCCTTACTCTGAGGATCGTGGGTTCGATTCCCGGACGGGTATCAACCTGCAAAATTTTCTAAACTAGAATCTGTTCGAACTAAGAAAGTGTTAGCCCAAAATAATGAAAATACAAACAAACGGTTTATTTCCAGGGGTATCCCAGGTGGTTTCCTTCCCTGATCCCCAGCACCCAGCCATATAAGTGAAATAACCTTAAGTACAGTGTCAAACCCCAATCAAACAATGAAATCGAATCATTTGAGAGAGTTACAAAAACTTCTGGATGTTTTTTTTATATTGATTAAGTGTTTGAAGCAAATCTACAGGTGGTGAAGAATAAAACAAACAAAAAACTTTTATACAAATGAATTTCAGAAGTTCTTATCCAAAAACTGTTCTGTTTAAAAGAGCTAGATAATTATGCCATGCAAACTGTTAAAATCTTTGGTATTTTGCAACTAAATTATTAATACTTAAAAATAATTTTATTCATACCTTAAAATAACTTGTTTGAAAAATATGTGTATTTTTTATTTCTTTAATCATTATTTATGGGCAAATAAATTTGATTGATTACCAAGCATAAAAATGAGACAAAAGCAGAAAATCAGAATGTCGATCTACCTTCCCTGCGTGTGGCCACAGAATAAAAATGATAGAAAAAACAACAACCAGCCAACATGCCGATCTACCCCCACTGCATGTCATCATGCCAACTGATTAGAAATGAAAATTACTACATTTCAGACCATGGCATAATTATACTAATTAAGAATAATTAGATGTGTGAATAGAATCCAGGCTGTAGAGGTCAGTAGCAAAACTTGTTACAAACTCTGCACAAGGAGTCAAGGGGAAATGTTTACCAGTTTATACATCAATACATGTACCATATGTTAAAATGGGCATGGACGATTGGCTTCAACGATTATCACAGCTGTGAGTGTTTTTGTCAAATAATTATATTCAAATTTAAAAATGACTTTTTTTTTGTCAGACTTTCAATGATATTATTCCACCATGAGTTGGGCTTTTTATATATGTTTATTGTGGAGAAAGGAAATTTTGTTTACCTCCACTGGGAATTGAACTCATGTCTCTACCTTGCAGGGCCAGCGTTGTTACCAACTGAGCTACAGAGGTTTACGACAAAACAATCCTGATTTTTCATCCCAGTTAAGGCAACAAATCTTTCTCTGCGTGAAGAACTGACACAGGGTCACTAAATTGGTGTATTTTTTTTTTTTTTTTCAAGAAATAATCCACAAAGCTATTTTATTGTTTGGGTTAATTTTAAAAATCTTGTTTGTCATAAAGATGTTTTTATCGTAGAGAAAGATAATGGAGCTTTCTTCCACCGGTATTCAAACTGGGTTCATTTTATGATAAGACTTTTATTTCCCTATGTATCTTATATTGAGAAACAGAACAGTCAGTATATCCTGTGTTTCTCAGTGTCATATACATTAGGCATCAGGCATGTGTTGTTATATTTTGTGGCATAACCTTAAAATAGACCTTGAAAAAATTTTGTGAGATAACTAAACATTTGCTTTTGCCGGTGCTTAGCTTATTTTTTTTTTAAATACAAAGATGTGCATTTATATAAAATAAAGCTTAATTGCTTAATTGTACAAACTTCATTGATGATTGGAGTGACAAAATTTGTCAAAATCAGTAGCAAAATGCAATTTTAAAAAATTCGGGAAACCTTTTTATTGGTCCTCCCAAAAAAAGTATTAGGACTGTGTTTTATACAGTAGCTTTAGGGGATTTGGAAAATAAGCCCTTCTAACAGTGTCACTTTTAAAATGTCCCCTGCTGGACTTCATAGCCTAATCAGATAGCCTAGCTTCTTGCTAATGACGGTTTTGCTCTATGCCAGCCCACATACCGTCAGCGAGAATGGAACCTGCGACCCCAGAGGTGAGTGGGATATGTAGGCCAGAAACATTCACTCTCTCAAGCATACACTCTAGACCACTCCTCCAACCAAACAACCAAATAAACAAACAAACAAACTTCATATATAGATGATGTTTTCTGTGTATAAAGGCATCTTGAAACAGGTTCTATTAAAAGAAATGTGTATTGATTGTTGTAATATGTAGGAAATGGCGTTCTTTACTTGCAATAAAAAGGCACAATGGCCTGCTCAGGTGCCCCATAAAAATAGCTGGCATATATTTGAGATGTAGATTGCTACTTTATCCGCTGTGCAGTCAAACACACTGGCCAATCTGTTCCTAATGGATTAGCATAATCCCTGACTGGCACTGGACAAATATAGACAGGTAAATACATCTCTTTGATTGTTTACTGGGCCAAGATAGATTTATTATAATGGGAATGCCTATAAAGCTAAATAGGACATGCACCCCTTTGATCAGAAATTGACTCTTCCACGTATCTGTTTGATACATCGGATTGGCTGTTTTTAAACTGGCCTATTTCAATATTGTAAATTAGGGAAGAGGGGATTAAGCTGACCCCCTCAGGGCATTCAATCAATGTTTTGTTTATCAAATCCTTCCACAGCAAGACGACTTGTTGATTTACAGCTGAATTTTTCCCTAATTAGTTTTTTCTCTTTTGCCCTCGGATCTCTGGAAGGTCATTTTGTGAGCAATCATTCTTTACCTATTGACTTCCATTCAAAGCAAACAATGGGAGCATTCATAGGTGTTAATCAATCAATATAGAGGCAATTGAGAAATAAATCTATGTTAGTAAGGTGTATAAATCAGTTATCAAATACCTTGTTTCTTATTCACTGTAACACCACTTTTACCCTGTAAGAAGTTTGTTAACCAGACTAAGGAATTTATGGAATTGAAAATATTTGATGATGATTTAGGATTTCCTCATAATTGTCTTGGATTAGATTTGATTGCTAAACAGTTCAAATAAGGACTGATTGTGGCTGCATTGAAATGTGAAATACCACGTTGATCTCAGTATAACAGGAGGCTTCTGACAGCCATTATCATTGAGTTATATCAATTACATGTTGTTGTTGCAACAGTTTGAAAATTCACTTTTCCTTATCAAGTTTGGCCAAAGACTTTTAGATCAAGGGATTGATTTTTGTGGTCTTTTCTAACAAAACTAAAGTCTTCAGGATAGATTTAAGGGACTAGCATTTTACTTTCTTCAAAAGTGATAGGTCTAATGAAGATAGCTGATTAAAGGTAAACAAAACTGTTGTCGATGGATTTAAAAATCAGTTTGTGACAGGAAAGTGTGGGATCTGACATCAGTATCAGATGCGGGGAGAATGGTATTAACCAATATTACGCAGATGTATACATCGTGGACTTTACGCCCTGGACACAAAGTATCATGGACTCTACCTGAGGGAACTCGGTCAGTTTCTCTATTTTATTATTAACCGTTGAACTGTTTGAAGGAAAGCTATAACTTAAGATTTAAAATTACGAAATTTTAACAGGGATCATTTTTATCGGAAAACATTTCACTGTCAAACTTGTGCTATATGGTGTTGTGTTGATGACAGACCTGTGAGAATGGTAAATCTAATTCAAATCAGATCTAAAAAATGCTCCTCGAGTTTAGTTTGTCGCTATATTGAGATCTAATACAATCACCCCGCCTACAATGGCGATTGTTTTCTTAAATTGACCAATCACAGAGCTGCTTCTCAATTCTGGTTTGTAAAAGCTGAAGATTCCTGCAGACGAACCAAAGTTTCCTGATTGCCTAGTTTTACATGGGCAATGGATACACGCATACACAATCAACAAACACCATTCAAATAATTAACTTAAGGTGGAATTGTATATTCCCCAGTTCACATACGACGTATAACAACAACACAGAAGAAAATTGGACAGTGTCGCTTGTTTTGGCTGAATTTGGTGTTTACCATTGCCCAGTGATATCTGTGTTTTTATAGGACAGCTGATACTGTGACCCCCAGTAAGCTTGACCTACTTGATCAGTAAAAGTGGAGTGATTGGATAGATCTCAATATAGCGACAAACAAAACACGAGTTTTTAAGATCTGTTTTTAATTAGATCGGGGTAATGGTCAAAACGGGTTTCCTCATGGTTCTGCAAACTTATTTTAGGAGGACTGATTTATAGTCTTCATGTAAATTTGCTTTTTGCTACTGATTTTGACAAATCTCATCTGATAATCAATTTAGTTTGTGTTTTTGCTTTTTATTTATTTATGTATTGAAAAAATCAGCAAACCAGGGGAAAATGCAAATGTAAGGTTGTCTAACAAAATTTTAGAGGACCGATTTTGAGGTTATGCTGGAAAAGATTACAGCACAGACCTGGATGACCAAGTTATAATAGAAGTATATTTTAGCCGTCAGCAATGGAGGAACCTTATTTTCCAACAGAGCATTTGTATATAGCACTTCACATTATCGGTGTGTTGATGTTCACTCATAGGAAGTACACTTAAGCACATGTTAAACACTTAATTAATCAATCAATCAATCACATTTTTTATTATGTTCAACAACTGTTGTTTAATGATGGTAATGAACGATGTCAACCATCAGGTTTATGAGCAAGTCACATTTTGTGGCTCTAGCAATCACAGGGGGTGGTTTTAATAAGGTTTCCTCTCGGTTTTCCACCGTAATAATGTTGTGTGAAGGGGACAATCTGTCCTCGTATAAGTGAAATACCCTTGAGTATAACCTGAAACAACAATCAAACAAAACAAAAAAGATGTGAAACTAGATGGTATATTATATATTATGTTCAACAATTGTTGTTTAATGATGGTAATGAACGATGACTTAGGTGTGAAACTCTGTGGTTAAATGATGGGTGCTTTAATGTATGCACTGTAGCACATATATGTGAAGAATGATGACTGTTTTAATATATGCACTACATAGAATATTTGTCTAATAACATTGTTTACTCTTATATATTTTAATAATTTAACCCAATTAAAAGGAAATACAGTTGGTCGTTGCATTCTCTTTGTAGTTTTCCCATAACACAACTCGCGATTAAAATCAATTAGCCAGATAACACTCTCGATGAAAATGCTGCATTCTGGGATTGAGGGAAGATAAACAAACTCACCACGTGCTTTTGCAGCATACAGTAACCTGGAGGAAAGGTCAGGTGTAGTTGACTTCCAGCGATGTAAAATCTCCCGTCTACGCGAGTTTTATCTGTAAAAGAGGTTTAAATAATAATATTTGAAAGATCTGAATAATAGTGTTACTGCTTTGTGTGGAATTTGTCCTGTACTGTTACAATTGAGCACATATTCCTTTCATATTATTCTTAAGGACTCTACCGCTAGTCAGGAGTAAAAAATGTGACTCTTATTTTTTCGTGGCTTTTGCAGGTATTTTCAAAGGATGATTATGTTAACATGATATATATTAAGAAAGGGAAGGATTTCTAGATTCTAAATATAATGTTACATTATGATTCATTTTGTTTAATAATGGCATTTATAAAGAAAAATGTCAAATAATTTTTTTTAATGGACCCTTGTTTATAACTCTTATTTTCCTCAGATGGTTTGAGATTTTTTTTTAAACCTTGCATGTTTTTATAGACAAGTATTTTAACTAAAAATGTCATAGGGTTTTTCTAAATTCAAGTAAGTTTTTTAACAATTGATAAAAATATATGTAAAAAATACAAAATATTTGCTAAATATTTTCAAAACGAAAATCAATATAAAAAAACTGCATGCAGTTTTTTAGATAACGGCTTCAAGATTGTCTGGGCCAAATTTCAAAGACTTAGTGCAAATAGTTTATGAGAAATAAACGATTTAAAAGATAAAAATCAAGAAAAATGAAAGCTGAGAAAACAGCCTAAACGTATGTGTGATTGAACTCTAGATTGTTTTAAGATTACTCAAATAAATTTAATAAACAACTTGTCTTTTAATAATTGAATGAAAAGGCGAAATAGAGTTTTATCTAATACATTAATTTTTTTAATACCTAATTTTTTAAAATGTCTTTAAATGGCAGTTTTAACTCCGAATTGAGTGGCGTCGGCTTTTGTTAATGACTATCAGTAGGAGTCCTGCTGGGGCTTGAGTAGTCTGTATAAATGTGTGCTCTACCACCCATAATCATTTGTTCTCCATGTCTACTGTTCAGCTCAAATACACATCCCAAACGGTCATGTAATTGATCTGTTGACTTTCACTAATTGGTTTGTGGTAATAGTCAGCAGGTAGTCTGTTGAGGTGAGATAATCCTGTTAATCCCTCCCACCCTTCGATATACATAATTGTTCAAGCACACATTTTACAATTTAAATCTAAAAAAAAAACATTCTAAAATATTTAATTTATTTGGTCAAACTGCTTGCATTATCAAGATTATGAAAAGAACATTTCAGAAAGGCAAAAAAAAAAAAGGCAAAATTTTAGCCCTGACTATCGGTAGAGTCCATTAACGAATAGAATATAAATATGATACGCCTCCCCTCCCCAAGTTTTGTGCTGACTTTAAAGTTAGATTGATACAAATATAAAAGTCATTCTCTATAGATTCCCTCATAAAGAATATAATAATTACCAACTTGAAATAGTTTTTGATTTATTTGTACATATTTTTTCTTCAATTGCTAAAAGAGCTACCATTGTCTTCTGTCACATTTTTTTAAATTTCTAAAAAGAGCAATTTTATAATTTTAAATATAATTTGTTTTTCGTATATTATAAAAGAAAGTTAGCTAAATATTTAAAATTATATTGGCATTAATGTGAATTGAAAAATGGAAACTGTGACTGATTTAAACCACTCGCGAAATTTGTCGTATCAAAATGTACATAAAATTATGAGGGAAATACCTCTGACTACCGCGTTAAATACTAATCAAATAATAAACCAATTCAAACCCAGGTACATGTGAAGATGCCTGAGGTATACAACAATTTTTACAATGGACAAATTATCATGCCGGTTGACTTCTAATAATGAATAGCAAGTTACTATTAACACATCAGCCATCAGGTAACTGTGATGAGGATCAGTATATACCAATACCAGCGTTCAGTTTGACTTTTATATCTGTTTCAGATTCAACAATACATATTGACCACTTTCATGTTCTGTATTCTTTCTTTATAATTCACGCCTTAATAGTCTTTAGCAATTATTATTATTCACTATTATTTATCACCTAAATTTAGCTTCTATATATTCACTCTACCGAAACACTTTAAAGGAAATTGATATTTTGGTGTCATGTTAAAAACTGTTTCAGAAATAAAATATAAATAAAAGTGTTGAGGATGACTGGTATGTATACATGTATTTTCAAAATAATTTGTTAGATTTCACTCTTTTTTTTTTTTTTTTTTTTACAATTTTGTGGACATTTTCTTTAAGCATTATTTC